>WBNH01006474.1:0-99346 GCA_013401255.1 Urocolius indicus
TAAAAGTTTCCTTTCAAGTGATAAAACAAGTATCATTACATGGAAATAGCAGTTGTTATCTAAAAATCCTTTGATGGGTGATTATCAGAATAGCACAAGACAGGTGCTTTAATAGCTAAGTTCTTGAAAACAGATAAAAACACTAATTATTCTTCTAATTTGACCCATAAAAAAACCAAAAAACTTTAAAAGACACATTCAAGGTGTGATTAGGATAATGAGAGCTCAACAACAAAGTCACGAGCAATTAAAAATATAGCAACTACCACAAGGAGAGGTAGACATGTAATTAACTTTTTATTGTTTAAACATCCATAGGATGTCTTCCAGGTCCATAGGAAGACATTAAACTGTTAGCAAGGCCAATGAAACAGTGAAGTAAGCTGCAGCACAAGAATTAGAGTCAGAGAACCTTAATCATATTAATGTAAGCACTAAAAAAGCAATAAAATAACTAGTCCTGTGTTTTTACAAAATTCAAACACCATTTTCGTAATAACATAAATAAACTAAATAAAAAAACATTTATAATCCTACGTTTGAAATAGTCATTTGAAAGTGTAACTGGATTGTCTTAAGAAATCGTGGTCATGAAAAGTTATTATAAGAACACTTAAGTAAATGTACTAAGCAAAAATTGAACTATTTTCTTTTCCCTAGATGCACATAAGTGCTATAGCCCCCAAGGTATCATTACACTATTTCTACAAAGGCTTAAATATTCGGTTATGTTATTAAATCACTTCCACTTTTAGTTTCTTTCCAGGAGCAGATATAAATTTAAAACACATTCCTAATTTTTCTTCTTTTCCTTTTGGATTATTAGTATACCATTAATATTATCCCTCTCCCCTTTTTTTTAAATAAAAAAAGGAGAATTTCTGTGATGTGTCATTATTTGTTATGTTTAAAGATTTGTAAACTACAGCTATCATGACACAAGAGTTTTAGAAATTGTGGAAAAAAATTATTTCATCTACTAATTATTAAGAACTTTAGATATTGATATATGGGAAAATGCTTAATCCTGTCCTGGTATAATGAGCCATCTCTCAAAATATAAAATATAAGTATCTATAATTTTTCTCTGTTCTTTCTAATTAAGAAATTTCACTTTATCATTTGATATTGTTCATATGTAATCCACAAGATTTATTTGATTCTTAATGCAGTCAAATTCCTTCCTATCCTTATTTCTATTAGACCTTCCTTCCTTTCCTTCCATGAAGGAAGGCTGAGATAATATTTGTTTTAACATGTATTTAATTTGATAAATAATTATTCTTTGAAAATTACTCAATTATAGTTCAATATTTATCTAAAAGTTTAAAATCAGAATCTGTGGGAAATATGTTTCTTACCAAACTGACTACTGGAGACCAGGAGAGACAACAGAAGAATCGCCAGAAATTTATATATGGGACACTAGATCACATCCTAACCTCTAATAACTATGAAAAAAGTTGATTGACTTCAGGCAGATGTAGACATCTGGATGTGGTCACTTTCTGTCTCAGTTTTAGATTGAAACTTATCTTCCTAATCAGGTAACTTTCACAATTGTTTATAGGTATAGAAAAAGAATTAATTTAATCAGAAATTGGTGTATCCCCACAAATAGAAAAGAGGGGAAAAGAGTCAGGAAGCCTCCAGCAATGAACAAAGATCTGCTAGGACAACTCAGGGAGAAAGCAGTCATCTATGAGAGGTGGAAAAGAGGCTTGGTTTCTTCTGAACAGTATGGGAAAATTGCCAGAGCATATAGGAGTGCAACCAGGAAGTCTAAAGCCCTGTTATAGTTAAACCTGGAGACTAAAGTAAAGGAAAAAAAGAAGGGGTTTTCCAAGTACATCAACAGCAAAACTTAGATTAGAGAGAATGTGGGCCCACTGCTGAACACAGAGGCTTCCCTGGTGACAGAGGATGCAGAGAAAGCTGAGCTACTGAATAGCCTTCTATGATGGCACAACTGGCTGGCTGGATGATGGCAGTGCAGTGGATGCCATCTACCTTGATTTCAGTAAGGCTTTTGACACTGTCTTCCACATCATCCTCATAAAAAAGATCAGGCAGTGTGGCTTGGATTGAGAACTGTCTGAATGTGGAGACCAATCTGGGAGTCCTGATTGATAATAAGCTAAACGTGAGCCAGCAATGTGCCCTCGTGGCAAAGAAGGCCAATGGCATCCTGGGATGCATGAAGAAGAGTGTGTCCATCAGGTCAAGGGAGGTTCTCCTCCTCTACTCTGCCCTGGTGAGGCCTCATCTGTAGTCCTGTGTCCAGTTCTGGACTCCCCAGCTCAAGAGAGACAGAGAACTTCTAGAGACAGTCCAGAACAGAGCCACCAAGATGATCAGGGGACTGGAACATCCAGTGGACTGGTTGTGGCATCACTTTTTTCTATTAGAGCTAGCAACAGGACAATGGGTAACAGGAAGAAGCTGGAACACAAAAAATTCCATTTAAACGTAAGAAAAACTATTTCTATTTTACTGTAAGAGTGAGGGAGCCCTGGAGCAGACTTCCAAAGAAGGTTGTGGAGTCTCTTTCCTTGGATGTCTTCAGAACCCTCCCGGACGCATTCCTGTGTGACCTGATCTAGATGGACATGCTTCAGCATTGGGGTTGGACTAAATGATCTCTAAAGCTCTCTTCCGACTCCTACCATTCTATGATTCCATGATTTGCGTTAACGATATTTACTGAAACACTTCCACATCTCTGTTCCTGTCTTCATATAATATCTCCCAATAATTTTACTTTATTTTTATATGCTTAAGAGTGTGTTTTTGTGTACATAAAAAAATACATATATCTGTACAAATACACATGGATATCATCATATACACTTAGAAGTCTGAGAAGCTAAATTCCCTGTTGAAAAAAGACTTTTTGTCTTGGGGGAAAAAAAAAAGTAAAAAAACCACATAACTAGATACTGAAATTAGATATTTAAAAAATAGTGAAAATAAATACATTATCCTTCAGAAATAGATAATCCTGAGACTGACATCAACACAGAACTTTTGAGATAGGAGGTTATCTGTGGAGATCATCTAGTCCAACTTCCCCACTTAGAGAAGGGCCATCTAGAACAGATTGGCCAAGGCTGTGTTACATCTTTCTTACTCAGTCACCAGGCATATGTACATGTTGATAATATCTTCTAGACTTCTTTTCTCCAGGTTAAACAATCTCAGCTCTCTCAGTCTTTCCATGTATGACAAATGCTCCAATTGCAAAGTATTCCCATGGTCCTTCATTGAACGTGGTCTAGTATGTCTGCATAGCACTTGTACTGGTGAGTCGAGATCCAGACTTGGCGCTCCAGGTGTTTCCTCCTTTCTAATTCTTTCCTGGGTGAGTATTGTGTGTACATGTATGAGTAGCAGCATCTGACTACTGGTAAATGGAGACAAACCATGTTTTGAAAGGTTATGTTTATATTGTACTAATGACTAGGGCAAGTGTGGTGGTGCAAGTGCAAAAAGTTTTCCAGTGAATTATTGTCATTCATAAGTGTATCTGCTTACAGAATCTAACTATCTATATAACTCCTTATCCTATAATAATCAATACCAGACATTAATTTCCTTGTACAGATGAAGTAAAACTACATTTTATCTAACGACTTCTAAAATTCTGAAGACCACAGTAATCTTGAAGATAACCAATATTTTAAACAATTATTTACAATAATTAATTTTATTGGTACTTGTTCTTATAGCACTTTAAGAGATACATCAAATTTCATATATTCAAAAATCTTTTACCAAACTTCTTCTTCAACTAGATGTATGTACTAGAATGACTAGAAAGTTCATATAATTTGAAAGTTATAAAGTTATGTTATATCTATGTGTTTTATTATAGACCTACATGGAAATTTGAAGCCTAATGTATGCCTTTGAGAGCTCAAGTACTTTGAATCTGCAACTGATAAAAAGACTCCTGAATTTGATGCAATGTTTAAGTAGATTTAGAAGAATTTCTTCCTTCTTTTATTTGATTTTTTAAGATTATTTAGAAAAAATAATGTATTGTCTCTTGAACTGAACAGCATACTAACAAAATCTTTGAATGCTCAAAGCTATATATATGTAATATTCTTATAGCTAGAGGGAGAATCGACTGTCATGAAGGTTAGAATACTCATTATTCCAATGTCCCATGGAGGTAAAAAAGGGGCCAAAGTGGCCACAAAAACGTGAGAGACATTCTTGAAACAATCTCTATTTGAAGGAATAATCAAACTGTCCTCTGCTCATTTCACCTTCCTAAATCTTCAGATTTCAGAATTTAAATATTTTCTTCAGCCTGAGTTTTATAGAGTAAAAAGGTGAAAGTCAATACCATGGGGAATTTTTGAGAACGATTGCTTACTTTTATTATTTTTTTTTATCATGTTCTGCATGGTTTATTTTGTGATGCCATTCTGAATAAATGATTTCAAAGCAAGTTTAAATTGCATGTTATTATATTGCACAAAATTACATTTTTTACTAAAAATATTTATACTTTCTGAACTTACAGAGCATGTGAAGTTAAATTAAATGTATTTATTTCAGGAAAAGGTATCTATTTTTGACCTCATCATTGACTTGACCAGTATCAAATAGCTAACTTACAGAGAGTCAAAAGCCAGGACTTTTTGCTCCAGATCCTCTTTTCTGAACTGGTGGCATTTATTTCTATAGCACTTGGTACATGTTGTGAATTAGATTTTTAAAATCAAACTAAGACCAAGACAGCAATCTTGTCAGTGTGTTTGCCATGACTGGTTAACCTCACTTGTATCAAAAAATAATAAATTGCTTCCATTTTGGGCTGAGGTTCCCTGTGTGTGTCTAATTACACAGGAATTCTCAGGAGCGATTATCCTGGGAGATTGCTATTGATCTATGTTCAGGGAAAGAGAATTAAACTATCCTCAAAGAATTTGTGAGGTTCTATGTCGCACAAGTAATTTCAGCATTTATGTTGAAGTGTCTTAGCTCTAATATTCAACCAGAAAATGCTACATTCTTGGTCTCAAAGGACACTAAACATATGGATTTCTTGGTAATATAACAACCACTAAAGTAAAGAGCGTTTTAGCCTCCACCTATCTGGAGAGAAAAATTAAAGCAACTCTAACAGCAAGAATCAGAGATTATAACTCTGCTAAACATCTTAAATATCAGATTATAGATTGTCTTCTTTATTGTCCATCAACAACTTCTGTATACCTAGTTGCAAATAAAAATTCTGGGCTTTTATAACCAATTATTAAATGTCTTTATAGTCTATATAGACTATAGTCTATAACACTCTCCTGGGATGCAAAGCACATTGCTTCTCATATTGAATAAAGCATACAACCAATGCATTTCCACATACCGCATTTCCACATACCGTATTTCATTTAGATCTCCATAGACTCCTTAAAAGTATTTAATTTACTAGATTGAACCAATCATGTAGCTTTTAAAAAAACTTAGACATCTGTTTTAAAAGTGGCCACCTTTCTGAAGATTTTCAGTCACATTAAAATTTCTTCATTGTTATCATAGGGTAATCAAATAAATTACAATGACATACATATCTGAGCCAAGTGTATAATGTTTTGGTGTGGTAGCACCTACACTAGTCACATAAATTAATCCCAATGGATAATATCCAAGCTCCAAAAGCTTATAAACTGAAAATAGTCATGCTTATGTCCTTCCACTAAGGTGTAGTTAACTCACTGCAATTTTTATTTGAAGAACAGCTACAACTTACAGAAAGGCTTGACTGCATCGTGTGATCATTTTTGACATCTTGTTCTCATCTTCACTTAGAAGATCTACTTAAGGATGAGCTCTGCAGTGTATAATAGATACAAGTTGCCTTTTCTAACACTTGTTTGTTGGTACTCACAAATTCAGAAAAGGCAGTATCACCTTGACTGAATATTCCTTAACTGAAACCAGCATTCCTAACAATGTAAGATCCTACTGTAGACAAGCAGATACCTTTTGCTCTTATATCCACATAGCAAAGTTTTTTGTATATATTTTGAATTTGATGTGCAATTATATTGCAAAGTCAGATAATATAACAACATACTCTCTAGGTGTGGAGCTCTCACATTCCAAGGACCTGTAAACTAGGCTTCAGCAGAAAAAGTGATGCTACTGAAATAGAGAGACACGTGTACACTAGCTGCTTGGAATATGTATACTTAATTTAACATCTGAAACAACAGTTCTGCTGGTTTATCTCTTTTCACCACTAACAGTAATCAACAGGGGGTATAGCAGTTTACTACTTAATGAATTATAAATGATCTAATTAAGTGTCTCCTTGCAATTGTCTTCACACTTCATTAGTCAGGTGGTTGTTTATTAAGCTAGGAAGTTTATTATCATTCTAATAATTTGTTCAGTTTTACTTAAATTTATAAAGGCTATAATGGTATTATTTGAATGAGAATTTGACAAACTAGAAAAAATATTTTCCCCCAAATTATTTACTCTTCCATAACACATAGTCTGTCTTTTCTCGAAAGTATTAAATATAGAGGATGTGCATGCCGTATGCATCTTACAGATTATTTAACCCAGTCTTTTTTCCTTTTAACCTTGGAATATGAAGAAAATGACAGTTCCTATAAAACACTTGTATCAGTACCTTCATTACAAATCAGAAGACACAAGGAAATTATATGTTCTGTGGAATTTGGATTATTGTAGTGTAAAATTTTTGTTTAAATTAGTTGCTGTGTTTATGTTTTAAGGCAGACATTAGAAGAGAATCTTAAAAGATTGTGAATAATCAAGCAAACCACCATTGGAAACAGCTGTAAATATAAGGTATGTGAATACCACTTGCTATAGATCAAGAGTTAGGTCAGAAAGGCAGAAACAGTGCAGCAATTAAACTGTATGTCCTCCAATACAAAGGCTTGTTATGTACAGATTCTGTTTCAGATATTTACTTTGCTTTTAGGTATCTATTTTATCATGTAGAATTAGTAAATTAAGTTTCTAGTGTTCAATAAATATAAATAGACAAGATGAAGCCCGTTGCTGAGCTTATTCTTGAATAGTCAGAGTATTTGTCCTAGGTTTGGCCAGGATAGAATTAACTCTCCCCAGCTGCCGCTGGGGGGCGTGGCCAGGCTACTCAATCCCATGTGACCTCATGCTCGGGATATAAGGGCAGCAGCTGGGCCGGGGCAGTGCTGTAGCCAGTGTGGGAACCGCAGTTCTGCTGTTGGGCTAAGCGTCGGGCTGAGCGCGGTGAGCAGTTACATTGGGCATTGCTTGTTTTATTTTGTCCTTTGGCCATCACTGTAACTGCCTACTCATTGTGGTGTTCTATTAAACTGTCCTTATCTCAACCCAGAAAGTTCTACAACTCTCTCTTGATTCTCCTCCCCATCCTGCTGAGTTGGGGAGGAGTAACTGGGTGGTTTGGTTATTGTTCAGTTAGGGCTAAACCACCACAGTACTCTTTTGTTTTAATGTAGTATCATTCCAAGGACAGTCTGTAGAATGCTGTTTTGTCTCCGATTAAGGATAAAAATCATAGACTTATCTCCTTTTTCTCGTCTTTTGTGAATACCATAAAAAATGAAATTCGAAACCTTTTTTTTTAAAAATAAAATTGGAATGGAGCTTCAAAATTCAGTGTTAAATCCACTATAAACATGCATGTAAAAAATAAGATTTTTCATGTAATTATCATATTGTCATTTAATATCTTCATGAGCCTACATATATCGTGCACAAAACGTTGACAATTTCATATTTTAAAGGTATGTATGACAAGCTATTCAAAGTAGATGCCTTGCTTGAATTCTTGTTGTAGACAATAGGATTTTGTTGTGTTGAGAAATTAAACAAAAAAAAAAGTAGATCTGTTATATATGGAATCATATTTAGGAAAGAGAGAAATGAATTTGGGGTATCTTGATGGTACAGGCAAAAATATTGCTCCCAAAGGCAAGCTAAGCCCAAGGTGAATTAAGGACTTAGTCATTATGTGCTAAGAATACACACTCACTAGAACTGAAGACAAAATCCAGTGCACACCTGTACTTTGGATTCCACTAAATTATTTTTTTCCACAAAACTAAACCTCTATTACTTCTTTCTCACTGTGCTCTCTCCCCATGTGATTTTGAAGAGTTGGGTCAATTAGTACTATTTTCTTCACTGAGAGAGCTATTATTCCACAAGGTACCTATGAGGACAGAGCTCAGCCAATACAAAATTTAGCTACAGTCTGCAGATTGATATGAGACTCTGTGTGAGAAGACTAGAAGAGATTAACCTACATTAAATTAAGTACTGAATATTGAGATAGGCATCTCCCTAAACATCTACATATAGTCATAATTCAATCACCATTAGACAACCTTGTGTAGCTGCCTAAAGGCTTATCTTTTCACAGAATCACGGAGACGTGATGTTTGAAAAAGAACTCCAGAGGTCATATAGTTCAAGGCCCCACACCAAGCAGCTGCAGTTACAGAAGGTTCTTCATATCTCCAGGGATATCACTGCGAAGTCTGTTTCCAAGTTCAATCACTTACACAGTAGAAAACTTTTTTCCTTATGTCAAGTCAGAATTTCACACATTTCCATTTTTGTTCACTACATGTTATTAACATATACACTGTATACCTTAGAAAAAAAGTCTTGTGTTTTGTTTTGTTTTACCACTATTGGAAAGTGTATATGGCAATAAGATCCCAACAGTAGTTTTTCCAAGTCTGAAAAAACCCAGTCCTCAGTCTGTCCTTATAAACTGTGGATTGCAACTCTCTTACATTTCGATGGCCTAATGCTATACTCATTCCAGGTTGTCAGTGTCCTTTATTTGTACTGTAACTGACACAGTCCTTCGCATGCAGTCTTCAGGCATCACAGAAAAGGGAACAATCGCTTCTCTTCATCTACTGTAAGAGGATTCAAGCATTAAAATAACTGTTATGGTGTGATAATTTTCTTCAGTTGTGCAACATTTCTCTTTCAGATCCTGAATAATTGCATCACTTCCTATCTTCTGCTTCTATTGTGTTACTGAGCTAATATGAATAGCTAAATATGGGTCTTGTAAGTGAGAATCTTTAAGGACAGCCCTACTCTCTTTTCAGCAAAACCAGTTACAGAACACATAGAGAGTACACATAAACACAAACTCTTTAAAGCAATGAGAGTTAAAAAGGAGACGATGATGATTTTCTCCCTTTCTTTCTGAATCTACCTTGCAGAAAGTCATCAGCAGAAACAAAGACATCATCAACTGAAAAGTACAGGTTGGTACTAAAATAATTAGTAACAAAAAACCCACCGTAGAAAAAAAGGATAGCCCTAATATTTCACAGTCATCATATAACCAAATATATCAGTTTAGAGGAAGTACAGGAGGAGACTTCTAAAGAGGCCACAAAAAGGAGGTCTACTAACCCCATTTTATATGTATATATGTTTGGATTTTGCTGCTGTTCTGCCAAATGTTAGGGGCTACTGACAGTGTGTGTGTGGCATGTATGTGTAGAGAAAACAGCCAGGGACTAGATGACCAAAATAAAAAATGGTAGACATTGGAAACACTGACCAAAGTATAGCATCAACCTTCCAAAGTTTCTTGGGACAGAGACTTCTAGATAGAGATCAGAATAATTGAGTAAGAAAAGATCCTAAAGAAGTGTTGTTTTTCCAAATTGCTTTGTCTTTCCTATGCTTGTTATGAACAAAATATTTAAAAGATCCATTCTTAAATGGTACACATGCTGATATCTCTGTCTACCCATAAAACTTCTAGATTAAACTTTTAGATGGGCCCTTCCAGTTCTCAAAAATCCCTTGAAAAATGAATAAATACCATCCAATACTGAACTACTGGGGAAAGTTCACCATTAACCAGAGGAATCATGTATGCTATTATTTCTATAGACAAGGAATTAAAAAATAGACCTATGCTTCTATAATGTGTTGTCATTTTCACAGCTTGATTTTTCTTTAACTAAATGTCATCTAATTTTCCTGTTTTGAGTTCTTTTTCAGTTTTTCTACCCTTCAAATATTTCAATATTGCTATTCTCATTAGCAATTTCCTGCACCCAGTTTACAGTATGTAGATCTCTTTATTCTTTAATAATCTCAGTAGTTCTTCCAGACAATTAATTTGGTTTATTTTTGATTTCCAAATTTATCCAGTTCATCAAACAATTCTTCATTATGAAGTCTCACTCTCTGTTCAGTGTTCTAATAACTAATTTTGAATACCAGAAAGCAAGGAGCACCTGAGTTTACTTCCCAAGATTTGTATTTCTACATATCAGTGTTGCTTTATTTTTCAGTTACTACAGCACTTTGAAGTTCAAGTCTGGTTTGCAGCTCTCTGTACCCCTACTCTTTATTTCCAATAAAATCTCCCCCCTCTCTCAGATGGTCTTTCTGAACTGTTATTCCCGTGATGTACAACTTACACATTTCCCAAGACTAAATATCATTTCATTTCCTGCCAATAATTCTAGCTTCCCATGGTCTCATCATATTATTTCTTTATCCACGATATTTATAATACATTCCAATTTAATATCATCTGAAAATTTAATTAATGTGCTATTTACTTTTTTATCCAAAGCAAAAATAAAGTTGATAAATAAAACTGGGTGTAACACCAATGCTGGCTACATCTCCTTGGCTACTGCAATTTAATATAACTTTGCTGATGGTTCTTCCGGCCAGTTTTCTGTCAGTTTAATGGTGCCAGTTGCAATCAGTTTTGTAAATAACAATGAGGTTTCTGTATTAAAAGTATTCACTACACAATAAAAGTTGAAAGTTACTTTTGTAGTCAGATTGCATTTCAACTCATGCAAGTTTGTAGACCTAATTCAAATGCCTTTGTTAGAAAGCTGAAATAAATAACAGGTTATTTGAGGCCTCTACATGATTCTAGCAGGTATTACACAGGTTCTGTAGGAAACAGTCTGAAGACTAGACAAGATACCCTGCAGTGTCAAAAATTACACTAAGTACTATTATTTAACATTGAATCATTCCTTTATTTTCCATCTTGAGTCAGTGGAGTGTGGCTTTCATAGGCAATAAATAGCTCAGAAAAGGTACAAGTCTTGTAATAATTTATAAAACTACTGTGTTGTCTCCTGTAAGAGACGTTCTTTTTAACTGACAAAAATTGACAATGGAGCTCATTTTAGCTAACAGAAGACTAATATATATAGCCTGATTTGGCCAATTATGCAAAGACATCTAATGACATTTCATATTCCCTGTGAGGGTACATGAAATACCCTCACAAGGCTAACAGAAGAGATGTAGGACCTATGGGACAACCTTCCTTTTCTGAAGTATCCAGAATACCCTAAACATCTCAAAAGCACTAGATTCCTGTTCATATGCAAAGGAATTATTTCTCTATATTTCATTTAGTGTTTGAATAGATCACCATTCTGCTCTTCCCCTATCTTCTTAACCTTTTGCTTGTAGTTTTAGTTTATAACTCTGTACTAACATTCCTTAACCATCTACCTTATAACTTTTAGTCTATAAATTCATATGACAATAAATGTATCTTAGTACTTCATATGGTAATAGTATTTTGCATATTTTATAAATATTACTCAATTACAAAACATGCACAAAGCTTAACCAATTAACATACAATATCCACATCTAATTAAACTGTTCCAACCCACATTAATAGAACCATAAACAGAAACTATCACTATGGAGCTTAAAGGAGTGTCAATGAGAACTGCAATTGTACTAGGGAGAAAACAGGAAAATCATCCCTCTTCACCATCATCTTCACTGTCATCACCACCTGGTTTGTTGAAGGGAATGTCCAAATTTTGGTTGTCTGATGACTTCCTTGCTGATTTTCTGACTTCACCACTGGAGAGAGGTTTTCTTTTTGTTCCTTACTTTCTGCCTGGTAGTTTTAAATCAATGCATGTTATCATTTACTAACCTTTAAAAGGAAGTTTTCTTCATTTAAGATTACTAAAACTTTCTTTGTGCAATAACTGTGTTATTGCTCAGAGACCTACTAAAATATTTAAACAGCAGCACAAAGGAAAAGGAGAATGGAAGCTGCTATGTCAGTGAATTGGGTAGATGCAAAACTGGGATATTGCTGGTGCATATATCATCATCATACTTCAAGAAAGACTTTCCATTTTTTCAGTCTGTATGAATTTAGATTAGATAATCCATCTCCTGGAAAATAACTGCTGAAAAAGCAGATGGGGATCAACAAAACCTCCCGGATGACTGCATCTGGTTCAAATAAAAAATGGTATAACTTCTTTTTTCCCCTCAGTATTATATTTACAAAATTGCCTTTTTTTCAGAATCTGTACTTTCTTCTTTACCACAACATATGGTTGTTTAAAAATTCATCAGAAAAAAATGAGGTATCACCCATCATTTCCCATTAAGATTTTACTTTTTAGATAGCATGTTCTCAAAGCTACTGAGAATAAGCTAACTGTGGTTTGTTGCAATACCCAAAGCTTTCTTGCTAGTTTGTTATGTTTAGTTCTATAGTGCTACTAACATTTCTGCATTATTTATCTGGTTTGGGCCTGCTGGAGAAACAAGCAGAAATAAACTTCAGTAACTCCAGAAAACTAGCTTACCAACATACTTTGCAAAGAAACTTGAGAAAGAGGACAAGACATCTCAAGTATGTGCTGAAAAGGCATAGTGCTAGGTAGCTTGAAAATGAAGTGACATTCATGAAAGAATTAAACTACTTTGGACAAAGAAAGTTCTAATGAAACATCTGAAGCCACTAATTCTAGTTTCCAGAAAACAGTAGAAGAGACAGATATCTGGCTAGCTAGAAATGCAGATTACTCTGAAAATGATTTTTTTCTAACTTTTTGCACAATTTCTTGTCACTAGAATGTTGGGTTTTGTTTTTCAGTAGCATTAGAAGTTACTGCAGGTATAGCTGTACATCTGGTTTTTTGAAGATGGGATGGCACTTATCTATGGAAAAATCCCTAGAATACTTTCTTTAAAAAATAAAATTAATATAAAACAACAACAACAAAAAATCCCTTCCAGGAGGTATTTTCATTTATGTACTGTGAGCTGCCTAAAAGGTTGGTGCTAGGCATCTCTCATTATGATGTGCATTATTAGAACAAAACCCAGTAACTAAGCACCACATAGCTGTACCATAAAACACAATGGAGCACTCTACACTCCTCCCCGGCAGGATGGTAGAGAGAATGAAAAGGGTAAAAGTGAGAAAACTCATGGGTTGAGATAAAGACAGTTTAATGGTAAAGAAAAATCCACATACACAAGGAAAGGAAAACAAGGAACTGTTTTACTACTTCCCTTTGGCAGGCAGGTGTTCAGACATCTGCAGGGCTCCATCATGCAAAAGACGTGGGAAGGTGAACACCATCACATCTTCTTCCTTTTTCCTTCACCTTTATATGCCAAGCATGACACCATATAGTGTCAGATATCTCCTTCATTGGTTGGGGTCAGCTGTCCTGGTTGTATCCCCTCCCAATTTCCTGTGCACCCTCAGCCTACGTGGCCTTAAGTCTGTGCAAGCACTGCTCAAAAATAATAAAAATGTCTCTATATTATCAATACTGTTTTCATCACAAATTCAAAACGTAGTCTTGTACTGGCTACCATGGCGAAATCAGCATAGATGGTGAGCACTTTATAGATACCAATAATAGGAATCTTTGATATTGCGATTAAAACGTGCATTACACTTGCTGTATCTTGCTGTCACTTTTTTGTGTGTGTGTTTATGGCATGTTTTGTATCACTGTGCTAAATCCAAAATCCTATGTGATATCAATTCTCTTCAAATAAGTAAATTTGATATTAAACCTTACACCCTAAATACACAGAGTATACCAGAAAGTGTTGGATTCTGGCATATGATCATTTACTAAAATATCCCAGCCTCAAGGACTCAGTCCTAACCTGCCTCAAAAAGGAAGTTTCTAGGTTAGTCACCTCAGCCTTGGTGCACGTCATGCTGTTGCATACCTGTGTACTCACAAATAAGATAGGAAATTATTCATGGGGACTAATTGCTTTGGAAAGGCAGACATAATATCTGATTTCATACAAAAATAATACTTATCAATGTGATGTTAATATTAGTCAATTGTTATGAAATTTCACTTCTTTATCTCTCTTTTAAGTGATCTTGTCATAGATATGTCTAATTTCCTGATATTTAAAAGTATAAATGTATAGATGTATATTTGCAACAGATATCTTTATAAAATGTTCTTTCTCCAGCAAAGCTTGAGGCTGGGCTTCCTATGTAACCGTTAGTTTAAAAATCACTCTCAAATACTTCTCTTTGGAGCCTTCAAGAGGCATAGATGTACCTGCCTGTCTTCTGCCCCAGTTCCTTCCCTGCTGGAACTATCTCACACCTGATGGGAGCAGCTGTTTGCATGGCCAGGGTCAGCAGCCTGATAGACTAAGGGCAGAGGAGAAAGCAATAGACCTCGTATCAAGAGCTGGAGAAGAAGCATTTGCATCCTGCCCTGCTGGATCTCAGGAGGCAAATGTGGGGGAAGGAGGGAGAAAGGAGAAACATGTTTCCAAAGCCCTGAGATGGTCCCTGTGCTAAAAGGGCTACACTTGCCATGGACATCTACTTTTTCTAGCTTATGGCCTAAAGTGTTGGGGAGCTATGGTCACATCTCCCAGCCCAGCAAACCAGAGAATGATTGGCAATGACAACCTTTGGGCCTAGAGAGAGTGGAAGGATGGTTTCGGAACCAAAGTAAAGGAATAGATATTCAGAAGAGTTCATGTGGGACGTGGGTTGTGGTGGGCTACCCTTGGCTAAGGTTCAAGCTCCCACCCAGCTTCTCCCAAAAGTATTCTCTGTTCCTCAGCAAGATAGAAGGAGAAAATATAAAGTTTATGGGATGTGATAAAGCAGGGAAATTGCTTACCAGTTACTGTCATGGGAAAAACAGACTTGAGGAAAATTCATTTTCTTTCTTGGTAATTAAAATAGATTAGGATACTGAGAAACAGTTAACTATGAAAACAATATTTTTCTTTCCCTTCCAACTCTATAAGTAGAGGAAGTGGGATCTCAGACCTAGAGTGGTAAATACTCAGTGTGCATATGGTAAGTGAATATAACAGTTTTAACTGTACTAATATCAAATATTTGTGTTAATTAGATAATTTGGATTCTTAAAACATTAATTGGTCTAATTTTTCCATTCTTAGCTTTCTATATATTGTGTGTTATTCCTGTAACACCATTATGGGTATAACACTTGCTCTTCCTGCAGCAACTAGCAAAGGTTTGGTGGTATACTTTCTGCTCTAAATTATCTCTCTTTTAAAGTTCCTGAATGAAGAAAATAAGATGTGTGTGCCTAGCTAACGCACACACACGTGCCAACATGCAATCATCTTGAGCTAACATGAAAACACAGAGGAAACCTCTCCATTTCTATCAGTGTCTGAGCAAACAGTAGTACATTTCTAACCCTCCCTCTGATACTGCCTTTATCTTCTTCCTTGAATTTGTTGCTGCCCATATTGCACTAAGTAATTTATGTTTAAATAAAATACTCTTCTCATGCATCAGCATGCAGATTACTGCATACAATATATGACCAGGTAATAGCAAAGAAAAACAGTTTTAGGTAAGGCTTTGTGAGACCTAATATATAAATGTCTTAATAGGAATAATTCCTAGTCAGCCATGGCTCATTGCTTTCTCTTACCTACGAAACCAAAAGGCCAGTTGGTTAACATTTACCTTACTTATCACAGAACCTCAAGGGTTGGAAGAGACTTCAAAAGATCATCTAGTCCAATCCCCCCACCAGAGTACCACCTAGAGTAAGTCACATAGGAACTCATCCAGGTGGGTTTTGAATGTCCCCAGAAGAGGAGACTCAACGACCCATCTGGGCAGCCTGTTCTAGTGTTCCAGTGCTCCCTCACCCTCACAGTGAAGAAATTCTTACTTGTATTTCTTTGGAACCTCTTATGTTCCAGCTTGTACCCATTGCCCCTTGTCCTATCATTGGACATCATTGAGAACAGCCTGGCTCCATCCTCCTGACATCTGCCCTTTATGTATTTGTAAACATTAATAAGATGATCTATGCAGGATTTTTTAAATAAAATTTCATTTTCCAGGTACTATTTTCATGTTTTCCAGATACACTTCACTACGTGAAATAGTTCCAGGATAATCATGTATACATAGAATAATAAAGTAACACAAGAATAAATTTATTTAAGCTATAAAAATCATTGTTGCATAATAATTTTGCCCATCGGCAAGACTTTAAACAATTTGATTGTAGCATACACATTTTTAAATTGTATGTTAAATAAAATGCAAATGCTAGTTTCTACTTCAGCATCATTCTGTATAAAATACTTGTCTAATACTTGACATATACCTATTTTTCCAGATTTTTAGAAAACTATTCACTAGTATTGACATCCTTAATATCCTAGAGTGCACATTACCTTAATATGATTATGTATCAACATGAATAATGTGAACCTCAGCATGGTTTAGAGTTGTTACCTACTTTATTTCAATAATTCTTTGAGACTTTTATCACTTAGTATGAAAAACTGCAGCGTTGGGATGCACAGAGAGACACTTAATCAAAGCCTGAAGTGAGAACAAGCGAAACTGATAGACTGTAGATGTAGACTAAACATAAGAAAGATCTCAGATTGCTCAAAGAAACTGTAGATGCACTGTCATTGAAAGTGTTCACAGTTAGGTTGGATGGAGCTTTAATTAACCCAAACTAGTGAAAGATCTCCCTGCTCATGGCAGAGGGATTTGGCTAGATGATGTTTAAAGGTTCCTTTCAACCCAAGCTCTTTTGTGACTCCGTGTTTCTTCAATTATAGTAAGTTAGCAGGAGACACAGCTAGGAAAGCTGTTTCCTGTCAGCTAAAGAGATATCCCATGTGATAACTTCACACTCAGCAATAAAAGCTGGAGAAAGAAGGAGGAAGAGGGGTAGTTATGGCATTTGTCTTCCCAAGTAACTGTAAAGTATAAGAGTCTTACTTTCCTGGAAATTGCTAAATACTTGCCTGCGGATGGGAAGTAGTAAATCAATTGCTCATTTTGTTCTACTTGCACAAGGAGCTTTTGCTTTTAAACTATCTTTAACCCAGCCCATGAGTTTTTGCACTTTTACTTTCTGATTTTCTCCCCAGTTATGCTCTGGAACAGTGAGGGAGCAGTTGTGTAGAGCTTAGCTGTCTATCAGTGCTAGCTTACAACAAACAGAATACTGTGGAGTATTGCATTTTATCTCTTTCTTCATTAACCCAAGGATATTTTTTTTAATTGTGATCATTACTTCTGTTTAATCATAATCTGAGAAGTTGTTGCTCCATGAACACTGAACACTCCCTTTTTTATGATGCAATTAGATTAAAATGAACACTGTCATGTCCAAGGAATTTCAAACTAAATCAAGTAAAGCCTGCTATAGGAAAGACTGCTTATGGCTGTCTTCACATATTGGGATGACTGCAGACAAGTTATCCAGAAAATGAAACCAATTAACTCCTCTGATCCTGCAAAGCTGGTGTTTTAGGTAAGCTGTTAATAAATTGTTTTGGACAGTTTAACATATTAAAAATAATAAATGAGAACAACATATTTCTAGGCTCAACCCATATATATTTTCTTTTTCAAAGAACCAAACACATTTCACCATATATAATTTATTACAAAATTGAACTACAGTTTCAGTCTTGCTGTCATGGGTTTGTGAGGAGCCGTTTGATAACGGGGAGGAGGCTGCAGTGCAGACACAGTAAAGAGTCTTCTTTCCCCCAGCTCTGGGGCTTGGACCCACCTCTTGCACAGCCAATCTGGCACCTCTACCATCACTGTTAAAGGATGGGATTTGAAACGTGTGAGAGAAAGTGGAGGAGTAGTGCAAGATGTAGGTGACCATGTAGACCCCACAGTCAGAGAAGGAGGAAGGAAGGAGGAGCCCAGATCAGAGATCTCTCTGCAAACCGTGGTGAGGGCTCAGGCTGTGCCCTTGTGCTGGAGCAGGCATAACAGATGAGGAGCCCGTCTGCCCTGAGGAGAGAAAAACAGCAGGAGGTATTGGAAAAGGAATGACTGAAATCCCCATTCCCTGCCCCTCTAAGCCATTCATGGGGGAGGAGATGAAAAGTCCATGATCAGGGCTCTGAGACTGGGAAGAGAGGGGTGGTGGGCAGAAGGTGATCTTAAAGGGCTGATTGTCCTCTTCATCACTGCACCACTCTGTGCCATTTTCTGTTTGTTTTGTTTTGGAATTTTATGGGTTTTTTTTGGTTGGTAGTGGATTAAGTTAAGTTTTGTTTTCTTCCCCAAGTTAAGAGGACTTGTCTGTTTTGTCCAGGACCATAAGCAGCAATTAAGCCCTCCCTGTCCTTCAAGTGTTCCAAAGTGTGTGGTACTTAAGTCTGATAGTGTTTTTTGTTCCTGTATGGGCCTAAACCACAACATCTGTCTTCTCATTTTTCTGTAGATGAACATAATTGCTCAAAAATCTGTCGTACGCTACCTATAATAATTATTTTCTACAGAAGATAATTTGAGTCTGCAAGAATTCATAGCTTTTGCTGGAGGCTTAAAGTTGACAACTGGGACTTAGTGAGAAAGTTAAAAATCTCATAGACAAGTAAACTGCTTCAACGAAAATAGATATACAGAATACTAATATTTAAACCATGAAACAAATGTTTTCAAACATTGAATATGTGCTATTTTTCCTGATAGTTTAGTTTACTCTGAGTGCTCTTAAAACATTCAAAATGTATGAATTTAAAATGTAATCCACTTGTTTCTTATCTTTTTTTCATACTCGATCCCTTTCAAGCAAAATTAGGAAAGTCTGACAGTTTTCATACTGATTAAGGACTCCCTAGGACACAATGTTTGATTCTGATCCTTATCTGCACTGTTTCCTTTTGTAGTTTTAGGGATATCACTTTAATCTCCTTCTATTGCCTGTTCCAATCTTTTGAGTACCCTGCTGTCTATTGAAGAGAGAAATAGAATCCCAAGGAATTGGTTAATCAGAAGGTAAAACAAACTATTGACATTTAAATCATTCAAATCTTCAGGATTATATTTTCTGGTTTGCTTTCATAATGCTCATATTTGAAAATAGACATTTAAGTATTTAAATTTGGTACTACGATTTCTTGTATGTTTCTTGAGAACTAGAAAGGTACAGTTTTTGCATTTACTTATAAGACATCATTTTAGTAATTCAGAAAAAAAGATGGATGTGCCAAAACCAGAGTACAGTTAACAAAATATGTAAATATATAGTATTAGATTTAGCATGTACTGGATTGTGTTTGCTAATAAACTGGTACAACATATTTTGTCACAGATTTCACCAGTTCTAAAGAGAACCTGACCTAGTAATTTCTGTTAAGTTTTTCTTGCCCATCATGCAGTGTTTGGGAGCTGAAGGCACGTTAGCAGCACAGAAACAGGCTGTATCATGGCAGTTGCCTTCAGTGCCCAGGAGCAGTTTCAGTGCAGACTTAACGAAGTGTAGATACAAGTCCTAGACCTTGCTAAAATGTTTCTTATTACTGAGACTCTTCAACCTAAGAGTCAGTCACTGTGTTCATAGATTTTTCTTCTCAAGCATACCAACTTAATGTCATTTACATGTCTAGTTGCAACTTCAATGTCATTCTTGTTCTTCACCCCTTTTTTCCATTTTCAAGTAGACAGAGGTTTGGAATTCATTGCTTTTCTGTAGAGAGTAGTACAAAGACAATATGAAAACATATGAGTATTGTTTGCTTTGAAAAACTTTAAATCCAATACCTAACAAATATTTTCTTTATATTTGTATACTTTTTATTTCTGTATGCTCTTTACAAGCTTTTTTTACACTTTTCCTTATTGTAGTTGTCATACATTAACTTTGTGCAATGTATGAGGTATACTTTAGTGAGATATAGGTTAAAAAATCCAAACTAACACATTTGAGTGACTTGAAGTCACCAAAGTAGTCAGCAGGAAGACTTTGTCTTCAGATGTCATTGCAGGAACATATTCTCTCTATAATGAGCAAAACAGAATACTAGGTCTCTTTGCAGGTAAACAGAAAGCAGAGATCGTTTTCAAAACTTCAAAATCCTTTTTTTTCCTGAAACACGTCTGGAATATCATTCTTCGTTTCATATATCACTGAGTTCTTTCAAATTTCTCATTCAACACAGCATAGCTGTCATCACTATCCCCTGCTGCTTCTTTGACTTTCAGACAACCTTTTTAATGAAGAACTGGCAAAATACATCCTTACTTCATGATCTTTAGACATTGAAACCTTTTACTCCTCTTTGAACTTCACTTACCTATCACTGTATATTGCTATGTCTTGCAATACCTCACAGACAGGCATCTACAACTTGTGCCTACAAAATTACACCTACCTGCAATACTGTAGGAAGGTAGACAAGTATCAACTCTCAGAAATAATAATCCTTTCTAATCTGTATTTTTAAAGAGATGAGTTTGAAATAGAGTCAGTTTTGCTGTTCAGTTAATAATAATATAATCAGTAGCACAGTTGTGTTTGCTTTGGGCTATGTAATAGCCCAGCAGCAATAAGAAATTGATGTTGCACAGACTGTGCACATGCTTTTGTACATCACACATGGAGTTGTATGTGCCTTGGGCTTTGCAGTAGCATAATAACAATAATAAATAAAGTGGTGTGAGCAAGAGACATGTAATGAGGGGCTTAATACTGGGGTGTATAGGTTTGTGTGAAGCAGTCTTTTTGGTAACAGGGGAAGGGGCTTCAGTGGTGGCCTCTGTAAGATGTTGTCCAAAACTTTACCCCGGCTCTAAGATGGACCCACCTGTCGCAAGTCAGGTCAATCAGATGCCTCTGCAGTCACTAAGAGGAAATCTGCAGTGGGAAAAGGAGGTGGAAGGAGTGGGTGAGAGGTGTATATCTCAAAGTCAGTGAGGGAAGAGAGCTAGAGGTGTGTTGGAGCAGAGACTCCCCTTCATCCTGTGGTGAGACAGTAGCTGTTCCCCTGAAACCCCTGGGGAGTAATGATGGAGCTGAGATTTGCCCGCAGCTCATGGAGGTGGGGGTTGGATTTGACCAGAGGGGCCGTGACTGTGAGGAAGCAGCACTGGAGCAAAATGTGCCTGGAGTTCTACTTCCCAAAGGAGACCCATGCTGGAGGAGTTTTTGAGGAGCTACAGCCTTTGGGAAGGTCTCATGCTAGAGAGGTTTGTTAAGAACTATATCTCATGGGAGGGACTCCACATTGGAACAGCAGAAGAATGTGGGGAGTCTTTCTCTGAGGAGGAAGAAGCAGAAGCGACAATCTGTGACAGACTGACTGCAACTCCCATTGCCTGTCCCATGTGCTGCTGTGGGAGGAGGAGGTAGAGACATTGAGAGCAGGGAGCTGAGCCCAAGAAGAATGGAGTGGTGGGAGAAGGAGGATTTAAAAGGTTGATTATATATTCTTATAATCGTGCTCTGTTTTCTTTTATCTTGGCTTTTCTTTGGTTGGAGATGGATTAAACTATTCTCTTCCCTGAGTCTGCCCAGGACCACCATTTCTGAGCTAGCCCTTCTTTCCTTTGTCTTGATCCATGAGGCCTTTGAACATCTTTTCCCTCAAAAGAGAGGCAGTGAGCAGGCAGCTGTGTGGTGCTTTGTGACTGAATAGGCTTAAACCATATCATGAAGGAAACAAAAAACACAGGAGTTAAAGACATAGTAGTTACAGGACAAAGCTGATAATGCTTTAAAAAGTGTTAAGTTGCAGTAAAAGTTTATATTCAGTGTCATATACTTTACAGTTGACAAAGTTAGAATAGCAAATAACTGGGATCCAATGCACAGCTGCAGAGTTGTGAGGTACAACTCAGTGTAACAAGTTTTTAGAAACCTTGTCTGAGTTGCTACTTAACCAGCAACAGTTGTCATCTATTCTCCTCCAACTACCTTTTAAACATTAAGCAGTTAACCCTTTATTGTATTGATAGTAGTTGCTACTTATAAAGGATTTCTAATGCAGGTACAGATATACTCATTTAGCTTTTCTGTTATTTCAGGACCATATTTTTTTCAGTACATTTTTCTTATTAAAATTTTGAATAAAAAATGTGTCGTTTAAAGCTTGTTGCACAACATACAAATGAGTCCTGAAAATATTATTTCACTCTTTGTTCAACCTGTTGCAAAAGTTAGGGCCAATAATGTAACTTTGTCAGCAGATAAGATTGTCAATAAGTGTGAAAGCTATAAATGTAATAACTTTACAGAGATAATGATATCAATCTCACTTGAATTTCCATATTTACAACATTTGTGTGTAAATTAGCTATAGATAATAAACACAAATAAATGCAGGTGTCTAATGCAGTTTTCTACACAATGAGCCAGGTTATCTCTTACAGTCAGTAAAGTTTCAATGTGTGAATCATTTGTCTAAACATATGCACCTAATAGCATTTAAGACTTTCTCTGGAATCCAGAAAGTCTATTAGAGTTGGAAATATAGCACAGGATGTACAGTAGTCTCATGCACTCTGGACACAAGGTCTAATTTGGTTTATACTATATGAGTAGTGTATTTTGACATTCCCTTTGGGAATATCTTGCCTGGTCTTCAGTGGCTGCTCAGAAAAGACACAGTTGGTGTTCAATATACAATATTGACCATCTAATAGATGACCAATAGAAGATCTGTGCTCAGGTTGGCAGATGGATGTCAGGATAAAAGTTTTAAGGCATCTCAAATGTCACAAGCCATCCAGTTGGTGGCAACTGCATTGGGCTTCTTTGTTTAGACACCTAAATCTTGATGTCTTGAAACTAGAGCTTAATGACAGTCCAGAAACTGTGGATGCCACCAGTCAGCTTTAGAGGAACTAGCCTAAGAAATAGTTGACAAATCACTCTTGTGCATTTTACCAGGGAGCTGAGTCACCTCCTATCTTAGATGGTGTCAGCAATTTGTCCATTACCTGATGTTCTCCATTCATTACACAGGAAGTCTACAAGATTAACTCGTATGAATACATGTAAATGTTATCTGCATTTGACTAGATAAATACAACTTATTGCAGCTTATATATCACTATTCTTTCCATAAATTACATGTAAAATTACTGGTTTTGTTCAGATGACCATTCTGAAACTTTCATTTCTTTCTTCCAGCATTTAATTTCCTATGCAGTCTTTTAAGTTTAAGCACTTTCTTGAAAGGTCAGATGTTGACTATTTTGATCCATTTCAACATTTACAAAGGGTGATGTTTAACATGGCTTTCTGATAAAGCAAGTACTATCATTTTTACAAGAAATGCTTGCTGTATCAACTACTGAAACACCGGCAACTCTGAACACAATAGGCTTAATGAGACCAATTTTAAACATATGTTGTATTATTTAAATTATATGTAGCTGAGTGAATGCATTTTTTACACACAAGTTATAACTAATGAAACAAACAGTTTTCCAACAATTAAATGCACTGCTTAGCATGAACACATTCTACAGACATCACTTCAGTTTCTGAAGGTGCATATAATAACAAAATTAAGGTTGTTCTGCTTACAGATCAGCAGCATGAAAAAAAAAAGTCAGCTTCATTCAGATTTGAGGTAGGAGATGAATATGCAATGATAAGTACAATTGTGTAATGATAAGTATAAAAAATTACTAGTATGGTTACAGACTACTGGAACACTGTGAAGAAATGGTCAAAGTCTTCTCTACACCACTCAAGTCCTAAATCACTAATCTGAAGTCTTCAGCTTTCTTGATATCTGGTGACATGACAACACAAGAATCCAGGAGAGCTATGGAGAGTGTCAAAAAAAAAACCTTAACAAATATACCATATAACCTAGCCACAGATTGTGTCTTCCTAGTTGTGCTGATCATGGACATGGAAGAACTGGTAAGAGATGCAATAATCAGTCAGTGTCAGCCTTGATTGTATAGTCCATGAAATAATGGATACCCAAACCCTGAAGGGAGAGAAGATGAAAAGTAGTGAGGTCTATACTGTGGGCTTTATTGACATGGAAAGCAGAATTTGTGAGAAAAATGATATTTGGGATCCAGTGTAAGGCAGCTCTGAAGGCCAAAGGAGCTTTGAAAAGCTAGAAGGTCTTTAAGGTTTTCCAGGCGGAAGAACTGATACTCAAGATAACAGTCAACATATCAGGAGACTGATCTGGCTAAACGGAGAACACCTGTGTGATGGGTTGATCTTGGCTGGACACCAGGTGCCTATTAAGCTGCACTATCACTTCCCTTCTCAGCAGGTCAGAGAGAAGAGAAAATAAGACTGAAAAACCTGTGGATCAAGATAAAGGCAGTTTAACAAAGCAACAGTAAAGGTCATGCACAAAAGCAAACAAAAGACTTTATTCTCTACTGCCCTTGAGCAGACAATATGTAGCCACTTCCCAGGGAGCAGGACTTCCGTACAGTTAGCAGTTACTCTGGAAGACAAATATTTTAAGTTACGAATGTCCTACCCTCTTCCTCCTTTGGTCAGTTTAGGTCGGCAGTCCTGGCTATGTCCCATCAGGATCTTGTCCACTCCCAGACCACTGGTAAAGACAGGAGGGCATTGTTGGAGAAGACAGCCTTGATGTTGTACAAGCAGTAGTGAAAACCTCAGTGTGCCACCAACAAGTTTCTAGGTATTAATTAACCACATCACTATGAAAGCTGCTATGGAAAATTAACTCCATCTCAGCCAAACCAAATACATCCTGAAAGAGCTCAAACAAACAAACAAACCAAACAAAAAACCAAAACCAACCAAACAAACAAAAACTCCCAAAAATGAAGGTGGTGAAGGCAATGACAGGTCAGAAAAGAGGACAAATTTTAAAACTACTTGGTCATGCAGTGATGTTGTTGGCCAAAACTCCTTAGGAACTGAACCTGGCAAGTAATTTAAAAGCCAAAAAGAAGAGTGACTACATTAAAAGTAAAAGTATATGCAAAGAAAATGTAGGGTAAGTAGGACAATTAATTAAGTCACAGCAAATACACATAAAGCTGTGGCAATCAATGACTTATTTGCCTGAAGACTCCTGGGACTTTGTGCCTAGAGAGAGTATTCAAGAAGGAGAAGAAAAACTTTCCCATGAAAGCTAGAGTTCTCTTGAGAAATCTCTACCCATACAAGTCAATGGTGTCACATGGGATATATCTGAAGGATCCGAGAAAAATATTAATATAATTTCTAGGCATCTGCCATCTTTGAAATGTTATCGTAGAGCTCCACAAAGGCTGAAGGAAGGCAAACGTGCCATGGATCAGAAGAAGAACAATTACTGAGGGAACAACAGAGTGATCAGTATCACTTCTAGGAAAGTTATTAAGCCTTCTTGGGAGCCATTTTTAATATCAGAAGAAGATGCTTGGGAAGAGATATTTGCTTTTGGGAAATCCATACTTGACCAACCTGATTGCCTCACAACATGACCATATCTATGAATCAGGAGGAAATCACTCATCATTTTTTGTGAATGACAGCAAATTGAGGAGCATCATCAATCCATTTGAAGGTGAGGCTGCCATTCAGAGCAACTTGGACAAGCTAGATCAATAGACTGTCAGGAACATCAGAAAATTCAACAGGGACACACATAAAGTCCTGCACTTGGGATAAACGAATCCTTTCAGTAGTACATGTTGGAGAATGGGGAGCAGTTCTGTGGAAAAGATCTAGAGAACCTGGCAAAATATGAGTCAGTAGCATGCTCTTGCCATGCTCTGACCCAATCAGCACACTTTACTGTATCAACAAAGGCATGGCCAGTAAATAAAAAGAAGTGATTGTTTCTCTATATCTTGCACTCAAGAGCCAATGTCTGCAATACAGCATTCAGTTTAAGGCCTCCAGTAAAAGAAAGGTGTTGATAAACACAACAAGTTTAGTGGGGGGCCAGAAGTTGGTCAAAGGCTGGAGCTTCTGACAAAGAGGAGTGAAATGGACTCCTTTATATTTAAGAATGTGTGAGTCAGGAGGAGGAATAGCTACTTTCCAATACACAGGGCATTCCTGAGGAGATGAAACCAGAGTTTTTACAGAGATGTACAGAGGGGGAGTGAGACACAGTGGTCATGTACCAAAATAGGAAGTTCTGACTGGAAGTATAGAAACAAAATTCGTTATCACAATAAACAAGCATTGGAACAGTTAACCCACGAAAGTGATGGAGAACTTGTCTTTTGACAATTTCTGGGTAAATTTCTGAACAAAATGATGAAATCAGTTTTGTTGAGATTTGAGTACAGGTTTTACTAGAAGACTCACTCAGATTCTATGATTGTAGAATATAACCAAGTATTATATCATTTTTAATTTTTAATGTATCAAATTTGAGTGATTATATAGATATATGTAAAATCAAACCAAACCATCCATCCTAATAACAAATTGTTTGATCACTCTTTAGTTGCTGTCTCTTACTTCTTACTAAGTACAGATGGTGTTCATAGTAACTTTAAAGTTCTAACCCTGCAGAGTCATAACTGCTATCAATTTCCAGCCTCCTTTCCTGTCGAAAATGAGGAGTCCATAGTGAATGAATGTAACAACTAAGAAGGAAATATCTGAGACATCCAGATGTCAGCACTGAATGCTGAATTATTCCTTTGTTTCCTCTTTAGATTTTTAATGTGATGATAAATAAACTGCTTCAATACAACTGTTCCAGGTGATCATTAACTGTGTTTCTCATTCCCTCATGAGGGAATGAGAATTTGGATGAGAAGTGTGATTAGAAAATATTGCATAGTATTAGAACATTGATTCTCAGAAGAAAAACAAACCCCATAGACATCTTTTTGTGATGTTCAGGTTTTTGATTGCATTAACCACAGCTGCTTCTCACAGAGTGAATAGAAATAATTTTTAAAATACTTTTCCATCCATTCCTATGTGTCTTTGAAAAGACCAACCTGTTTCATGTTGGACTACATGAGAGAGAGTTTAGGATGAAACCTCAGGGGACGTTTCATCTTTCCCACCATTCTGTGTTAAATGATATGACTAACTATAAAGTTATGTAACTTGTCTTTACACTTGAATCACTACTGTTACATACCATCCAAGGATTTCTGCTAAACACCAACTGCACCACCAGACTGAGTCAAAGCTCTCAGTTCGCTCGTCATTTGTTCCTTCAAGAGTCTGTCAAGGGAATCACTGCAGTAAAGATATAGCTTTTCTAGTTTTACCATATCACAAATGTAAAGCAGTGATTCAGCAGGAAGCAGAGGACACATCTTGTCATCTCATTTTAACTTTGTGTCTATTAAAGTATGTTACACTTAGCTGTTGCATAAACTGTTGATCACATCTTCTGTGTCCTCGTAGTGCATCTGAGAGTTAATGTTTCTTCTTGAGCTGTGGTGCTGGATGCAATTAGGCTATGACCATCTAGTCTGTTGATTTCTTCTGTGCAGTATTCTACTACAGCAGTCACTCTATGCAAGCTCTTTGTAATCTCCTAGGGATTGTGCAGAATTTATGACTTATTCGTAATCAGACCTCATCAACCACAGATGATCTGTTGCAGATGCCTTAAGTTAACACCTTCAATTTCACCCAAGATACTATGAGAGATAATCCTGGGCTGGATGCAAGAGTTCTTGAGGATACTATCCCACATGCATATATATAGTAAGGTCCTCCAAAAGATAAAACAAAGTCAAAGTCTCCTGTGGCTTTGTTATTGATCATTTTTACAGGTTAATTTGGCTTCATTCTCACAGTACCTGATACATACAAAACTAGCTCAGCCTGAACTTTACAGTCAATTATCCTGAACACTTAATAAAAATACAGTGCCCCTTCTTCTAGAGTTTCTGGAGTGATTAAAGTATTTTGTTGGGCCTTCGAAGCTGCCATAGAAAATTCTCTTTATGCAGAGTTTTTTCAATTTATCTTTGTCTGGAAATCTTCCCTTTGCTTATGGTCACTGCTACAGACCATATTACTCAGTCTTCCTGCTGTTCTAATTTAGAAGAGAATAAATAAATTATGCCTTTTCCTTGAATCAAGGGAATCATCAACAAAGGTTACCTTGTTACATTTTTTGTTTCTAGCATATGTGCATGTGGAGAAACAAAATTCAAGATACATGAGCAGGGAGATTGAACTGATTATTGGAAGAGTCTGCCCAGTTACTCCTCAGATACAAAGTATTTTTATGTGTACAGTTGGCAAAAGCTCACAGGAAGCTGAGATTCTACAGTACTGACCATGTCAGTTAATATTCATCATACTAGTTCTGCTTCCCAATTGCGAGTGGCTTGCAATCTCTTTTTATGGAGTCTAATTAATATAGGTCTTCAGAGAATCAAGGAAGAGATGAGATTAGAAGGTACCACTGGAGATTACCTTTCCTTACCCCATTGCACATAGTAAGGTTCAACTCCAGTGGGCTGATCAGTATCTTCTCCAAAAAGATTTTTAATATCTCTGAAGATGGAAAACTCTCTGGTTGCCTCTCTGGGCAACCTGACTCTGTCTTTGATTACCATGACAACAACAAAGAATGTTTTCTAATGTTTAAATACAATTTCTTGTATTTCAATTTGTGCCCATGAGCCTTTGTCTTTTCACTGTGCTCTACTGAGAAGATTCTGGCTTTGGATACTTAACAGATATAATTCAAATTTAGTTAGCATAAACAGCTGTTGAAACATTTGGATAATCCAGTAACTGTTTTCACGCAGAGACTAATAAATGAGTAATACTTTATGTGGAGAATTAGAGAGGGGAAAAATGTCTATTCAAATATTTGAAATTGATTATAGTTCCCACTGTAAATACAATCTTTTCCTTCTTTCTCCCCTGAGCCAAGAGGAAAGGAAGAGTTAGCAATGTTACAGTTGCTTGTATTTGCTACAACAGCAGTCAATGTAACAAGGTTACGATACTTTGAAAAGACACAAAACAAAAAATGTAATTTGTGCAATGGTGTATGATCACAATGAAATTCATCAGAGGTTAGTTTCTGAGATATCTCTGTATTTAAACAAGAATCTCTCCAAATGTTGCTGAATTGCTCATAGAACCGCTCAAGATACAGTGAATGTGTTTCCCATCAACCTTTCTAGTAAGATGGTTGCTGAAAATACATAGAAACAATGTTTTGTTTATACTGTTATGTTAGCAATGAGGGTTGCAATTGGGCTTTGCTAAACACAAGAACAAAATTTTCCATTAACAAAATCAAGGTGATAATATTCATGACTTAGCCTACATATTTTCACTGTCCAAATTAAAACTGTTTACATCAAGATCAGCCATTAACATATAACATTTTTCTCACTGTAAAATTGCTGCTGATTTTAACTGATATGTCATTTTGACTTTGATATAGCAAGGCAAGGTCAGCAGCATCATTCCACATCCTTCTCACAAACAATTGCAGTGATTAGGCACATAGCAGGAAAAGTTGTATGGTCTTTCAGATAAAATTTTGCAGCACTCTATATTAAACTGTTTAACTCTGGAAATAAGAAAAAAATCATATCTGTGAATGTGCTTGTAGGCTTCAACCTAAGTACAGAATAAAGAGCCACATGCTATACCAGAAGTTGTTCAGTTAGTCCACTAACAACGACATGCTACTTACCTGTCATTTTTTTGAAGTGATAAACACCAACATGACATAATCTCCTTAATCCTTATAGCAGAGAAATTTTTAGATTTATTATGTGCTCATTACAACGTTCCCTCCAACTAGTGAAAAGCACTGGAAAATAGTAGTACTCTGTGCAAGTAAAGGTCCTTTGAGAAAACTTGGCTGCCAAGTGATTCAAGGAAATCCAGTCTGGCCCAGAGAGAATAGTGGCAATTTTTACTACATTTTTTTCACTAAGGATCTGAACACTAGTGATCAGTTCTGGAGGTTATGATTATAGACATATTTTAGATACTTCAAAAAAAGTTAAATAAAAAAACCACCCCAAACAGTTCTGAGCTTTCTTAAGTTTTATGAAGAGTAATACTATTACAGTACCACTGCAACCATGTAGTGGTCCAGGTCCATGATATGATCTGCGATGGTAATAATTCTTCAAATAATCTTAATATACAGTGCAATAAATCAGCCACACTCAAGTGTTTAGTCCATTTACAAAGAGACATAATTCCAAATTAGAAGGAACATTAAACTGTGGTAAAGAATTGAGACTTTTCTTCCTCTAATGCTGATTTCTTATAATTTAAATTTTTAAAAACTCAGCAAATTATTAAAAAATATACTTTTTGCTGCTTCTGCTTCTGGTCTAATAATTGCAATACTGTCATAACATAATGAACAGGAAGACAACACTTGTTACTGATCTTTTTTGACCATTAACTTTTTTATTGGAAGATATAACGAACAAATGACAAATGCTGTGTGCTTCACTGAGGTTCATTGTGTGAGATAGGGTTTAGAATACGTCACAAATGGAAAGAAAATATTTCCCTGCAGCTCAATTAGATGATTTTTTACTGCCACCCTCCACATTTCCTGCTGGTTCACATAGATGCAAAGCTCTTGTCATTATTTCAGATCTTTTAAAAGGCATATCCTTCTCAGCATTCTGGGGCCTAAGTGCGTGATTATTGTACTTGACTTTGACATTGCAGAATGACCTTGTTACCCCCAGGTTTTTGAGTTTATAGTTCCAGCTAGTTTAAGTATGTAAATAGCTCTCTAAGATGTGCTATAATTTCAATCAATGAGAAATAAGCAAATCAAAACAAAACAAATCATCATGGGAGATAAAAGTCTGGAAAAGATATTTTTACCTTAAAGTTGTTTAGAAATGAGGAGAATTTGAAAAGATATATAGGCTTTTTCATAATATACCCTTGAATGAGCTGACATCTATCTGTGCTAAGCTTTTATTATTTGAGTGTAGTCACCTCTTATTTGACATTATCCTACTGAAAAGTATCTAACAGCTCTGTGTTTTGGAGCACCCTTTAACATTAACTAAGATTCATAGCTCTGTAGCTTAAATAGCTTAGAAGTTGTTGTTTCAGTACCTTTTCCTTGTTACTCCATTATTTTTTTTATTCCTGCAGCTCCTATTTTTTAAACTTTTCTTACAGGAAGGAGCTTACTGTAATTACAAATTCTATGAATCACACTTGTGGAGTAAAGAAGGCAAAAAAAAGCCCTAAAAAACTCAAGAAGCCCTAAACTGCAGTAAACTGGAGAAGTGTACTTTTTGTAAGAGGTCAGCTGCAGAGTTATTTTTTTTCCTTTAATGCATCTAAAGCCTCTCATTGTTTGCTTTGCTTCAGATATCTTCAGGACTTTTGGAAAGAAATCACTTCTACCTCAGTTGAGTACTATTTCTCCCACTTTTTTCAGCCTTTGTTGGTAAGTTTAATAAGTTCTGCACTGTGAAATAAATAGAGCAGAGATGGCCTTTAATGTTAAAAATAATGTGTTAAGAGTATATATTTGTTTTCTAACATTCAGGAGTCCAGTAAATATATAGCCAAAAGTTCATTCCAAACTTTTCCATATAGCAAAATAAGTAAAATCAATATGATAGACTAACTAGATAATGAATTGACTTGCAGAAGTTTTTCCCTTCAGTTTACAAGTTCTTTCATAGTTTTAAAAGCCACAGTCTCAAACTGATCTCATATAAGGCACACATAGCATATTTTTCCCTTTTCCACTCCTCATTTTGTGAGGAGAATGAGATAAACCAGTAGACTGGAATAGAAGGGAAGACAACTCATCTGTTTTTTAGAAAAGACTGTGAATGAAGTAGCAGAAACTGAAATGTAGGGATTCTAATGTACCATGGCCCGGGGACCAGCAAGAAAAGGGCTACTCCTTGCAGGCTAGGGAGCTGAATAATATCACACAGCCAGGAGAGGCCTCTCTAACCAGACCCCAGCCCCACAAGCACTGAAGCAAGGCAAGTAGGACAGACGCAGAGGTTGCAACCAAGTCCAAGCAACATCAAGGATGATAAATAATATCAAGAGAGATTCCCCTGTGAACTGTGTTGAAGACTATGGCGAGATAGACTGTCCCTCTTCAGCCCATGAAGGTCTATGGTGAAGCAGAGATCCACTCACAGCCTGTGAAGGACCCCACACTGGAGAGGGTGGGTGCCCGAAGGAGGTTGTAGCATGTGGAAGTCCATGCTGGAGCAAGGTTGTGTCAGGGACTGGGAAACCATGGAGAGAGGAGCAAATGCCAGACCAGATTTGCTATTAGTGATCCTGTAAGGGATCTACACTGAAGGATGGTTTCCCTCATGGATGAAACCCATGCTGGAGCAGTTTATGAAGAAATGTAGCCCATGGGGAGCACTCATATTGGATAAGTTCATTGAGGACTATGTCTTGTTGGAGGGATCCCACACTGTAATAGTGGGAAGTGTGAGGAGGCCTCCCCTGACAAGAAGGAGCGGCAAAGACTATCTATAGTGAACTGACTATAATCCCCATTCCTCATATCTCTGCATGACTGGGAGGTGAGGAGGTAGAAATCTGGGAACAAGGAGGGGGAGGTGTTTTAAGATTTTTTTTTTTTTAATTATTTCTCATTTCCCTAGTATTTTTTCCTTAATAAATCAAACTGTTTCTCCCAAAGTTGAGACTTTTTTACCCTTGCCACTAATTACTGAGTGATCTTCTTCTCCTTACCTCGACTCCCGAGCCCTTTGTTGTATTTCTTTCTTCCGTGTCCCATTGAGGAGGGGGAGTAACAGAACAACTTGATGGGCACCTGACACCCAGCCAGGGTTAAATCACCTCTCACGTTCAAGTTCAAGCTGGAAAGTCAGTCTCTGTATCACAGTTAGGCTCAGGTTCAATGATCACTAAGCAAGTCCATAATAATGAGGTAGAGCTAAGGTAAAACTATGACAAACTTTTGGTTGAAAAAAGCCATACATGTTCTTGGGTACAAGTCAGTCTGCAGGTGGAGGTCCAGATCAGGAGGCTCTGTGGCTATAGTTACAGCTAGAAAGTAACACTTCAACATAGCTCAGAGGGCAACTGAAGCCCTTGGCTTGAGCTTAACTTGAGCTGCTGGGCCCACTGGTGTCTGTGAAGACCCCACGTGAAGTTGGTCAAGACCATTAGTGCAAAGAAGGACTTGGCAATATCTATGTCTATTTCAACTTGCATGTTTATTTCCTAGCAATGAAAAGCATTTTGTTAACATACATTGCAATCAATTAATGGGAATGTGAGTAGTCACTCACATCTCAGAGGGAGATTAGTAGCATATAGTTAAGTAAAAGGTTATGAAGCTTAATTATGTAAACAAGAACATTCAATCGTATCCCAAAATAAATCCTGTAGATTCAATAGCTAAAATGGTCATATTTATAACAAAAAAAAAATTACTTTTTCATATGTTATTAAGAAAGCACATTATCATTATGTATCTGAAATCAAGAAAGTAACTTTCAGGAAAAGTAGCCATTTTTTTCATATCTGTCTTACGGCCTATACCTTTGATATTTTTCAAGGGCCTTCTGCTTCTAATGAACTTTTTCCCACAGCATGTGTATCCAGAGACAGGAAGAACAGATGCAAAGCAGATATTATGTTGCCACTTGATGCACCATTCTAAATCACTGAAAAAAAGCAAGACTACTACTGTGAATCTACAGATGAGGAACAATTTCTAGAACCCTTCTTTACTTATCTGAAGTAATACATTTATATTAATAGAAGTTTGCATTCTGATCTCCATAAGCAAGCAATATAGTGCCTATTGCAGTGCAGGAGACATCCTTAGAGTGAATTAAATACATTGACATTTATCTCATACCTTTGCCCTTTAAAGATTTGTAAAGCTTCTCTTCTTGTCTTTTACTGTAGTGCATAAGCATTCCTGGAAACAGGAACTGAAACATGCTACTATTCACATCTAAAATGCATCTTGACAGATTTTAGAATCTAAAGTCAACCCACTTCTTTCTGATGTTTTTCTCTGCTTTATGATCATATGTAATTGAAAGATTATTGTCTGTCAGTGCTCCAAGCTAACTTCAACTCTACTACTTCTAATAGGTGTGAGTTCAAAATAGCAAATCACAGTATCTTAGTTTCTAAACTAGAGCTATACTCACCTAATAGAAAAGGTTTGGGTAGTGTTTAAAGTAAGGGTGAAACATAATCATCCTTATCCAAGTGTATCTGTTAGGTAATATTTTTAAGAAGCGATTTTGAGCCACTCCTCATCTGGCATAAGAAGGGTTTATTTAAAGAAGCACAGACAAAATTCCTGCTCTCCAGTTCAGCTAACAAGGCACTAGTCAGTGGAGAGAAACTATTTCAAGTTGTCTAAGCCACTAAACTATTCTTGACTGTGTTGGATCCTCTGTGCTGTTATAAGTGAAATTAAATGTCCACTTTGGTAGCCAAACCATTCTCCCAGAGTCTGAAAGTCAAATATATGTTTCATTTTGGTTTTCCTTTTTAACATTGGTGTTGCAGAGTTTTAATAAAAATAACTAATGTGGTACCTGAATACCAGAGGACTGAGTGCTGCACAAATGTTTGTGAAATGACTAATAATCTTATTTTCTAAGTGGGCTTTTGAAAGTAGGTGGTTAATAAAATGAATTGCTTTTCAATGAAAAATAAACATAAAACACATTAGGAAATAAAAGTACTGTAAACTGTGCATGAAATAAAGACCAAGCTGACGGGAACTCTTGTACTCATGAAGTTAGGAGTTAGCACATTACAACTTGCAATTCTACAGAGAACCTTAATTTCACTATTCTTCATCCTGAAAGGATGATTTTTCAACCACAATACTATCATTTTGAAATAATCTATGGATTAAAAAAAACCCAAACTTTTCAAGTGAAAAACTTATGCTATGGCATCATAATGGCATCAGCAACAAATGTTAAGGAGGATGTTGTTGTCTGGCCACAAACTGAGTGCCAAAAGTAATGTAAACTAACTTCCCTTCCCCCAGTAAGACAGGGGAGAGAATTGGAAGAAAAAAGTGCATGTTTTTTTCTTTCATGAGTCTGGTTAAAGACATTTTAATAAGTGAGGGAAGGAGAAAGGAAGAAAAAAAAAAAAAGTAATGTAAAAGCAATTAATTGTTCATTACCTCCCACAGGCAGACTGGTGCCCAGCTAGTATCCAAGCAACAACTGCCTTGGATAGACCAATCCCCCAGTTTCAATTGCTAAGCATGATGTTATGTGTCAGGAAATATGTCTTTAGTCACTTTGGATCAGCTGACTTGGTTTTGTACCATCTAAGCCTCTTGCTGACACCTAGCCCATTGAAAAAACAGTGAAAAAAGAGAAACCTTGAAACAAGTGTTTTTCATCAATAGATAAAACGTTGGTTTTTTAGTCAATGCTGTTTCAGTCTCAAGTCCAAAACACAGCATCATTCAAACATTAAACAATATTAACTCTAACCTTGTAAGACCTGATCAAGGTGACTAGACAAGTTTAGGGCATAGACTTCTTCAGATAGCAGAGGAAATAAATAGTAAAATGTAAGAATGATCATACAGATCAAATCAAAGGCCTTTGCAGATCATACTTACTCTGATAGTTGCTCACTGTTGGTGTCTAAGGAAGAGTGAAGACATGACACAAACATATCAGTGCTTCCCCTAATAGGCTGTCATGCATGTGGTGCAGAGCCACAGTGTTGTCTTTGTATCTAGTAATCCATGAGGCTATTGTCTTCCCTGAACTTTTCTCATTTTTCTTTGAAGCTTTTTAAACTATCTGCCACCACATTTTATATACTTGGAAATTTGTTAATTTATACTTGTAATTAACATCCATGCACAAATAGATTAAATTTCTTGATAGCTTTACATATATTCATTGACTATGTAAAAACAAAGAGACATCATTTTCTTTGATTCTACTCCAGTGTTTGAAAACCAGGAAATTTTCTCAGCTGTCATGGAGATAGATTCTCTTCATTCAACTCTTGTTGTCACCTGACACACCTTCAAATCTTTTGGTCCCTTGGCATTACTCAGTTCTTTACACAATACTAGTTTCTTCTCAGTCTCTTAGCTGTGGCAGTGTCAATTCTCTACGATGTATTTAAACCATGTAATTTTTAAATTATTTCTTCAGTCTGTCCTCCAGTCCTCTATATGTTCCTTATTCTTACACTTTTTCTTAATTTATTTCTATTTCTTCTAAATATGTATAAAAATCTTGCTGCAAATAAAAAATATCAAACAACAACAACAAAAATAACAAAACCCAGAACTAGGAAAAGAAATAGAAAGGAAAATCTGTCACCTGCTAGACTAAGATGTTAACATGTAAAAGACATGATAAATAATCCACATTATTATTTTGTATTGCCATTGTCTTTATTGCAATTAGTTGTCTTAAATTATATTTAATTAATATTTATACTGTTCATAACACTTTTTTTACAAATAGATATTACTTAGACTATATTTTTGTATATAAATACATAAATTAAATCTAATACTATTTATTATTTAAACACACAATAATAAAGAAGTAACAGCTGAGTATTATTAGTCATTCACCTCAAAAAGAATATTGCAGAAGTTGAGGAGGCTTATGTATGAGTAATAGAAACAATCAAAGGCACAGAGGAATTCCTATATTAAGAAAAATTGAAGAAGCTGTCACTGTTTATGTTATCAAAAAAAACCAACCCAAATTCAACAAAAAACAGAAACCAGAGAAAATATGACAAGTCTGTGAATTAATGAATGTTTCAAAGAAAATAGATCAGGAGCTTCTTATCTTGTAACATATAAACAAGGGAAAATTCACTAAAACTGAAGACTGAGAATTTTAATGTCAATCAAAAGTTATTTCTGAAGACCTTCTTTTGGAATACTTTGACACAGAAGTCTCCTAAGATGAAACTTTCAATTTCAAGAAAATGTGTTAATCTTAGAGCTATTCTTTTGTAATTAGCTAGGAAACAGTCTAAGGCAGGAATATTACTTTCAGGCCTTTTTTTCTAATTTTTAGTGGTCTGAAAGAAATGTGTGAGTTTTAAACTTCCCCCCTTTAACAACATATAGAGTACTCTGTCATCTTTTTTCACCACAAAACATCTGGTCTGTTCTACCAGAGTGAGGTTAACAGCAGTAATATGGTGTTTTCTTCTGGCCAGATTTAATAATTTGAGAGAAATGGGTTTCTTGGCCATTGAGCCAACTAACCATGCTACACACCTACTTACCCTCCCTGTAGAGGGCTTGGAAAGGGTTTAACATTTAGTAATGTGAGACAGTGTCATGTATGATAAGGAAAAATTCTTTAGAGGTTTATGTGTTAATATACCTACATTTACTTTTCAGGCTGAAAAGAAGTGTCAAAGAAGCCTTAAAACATGTAACAGGTTAGGAGAGACCTTGGGTAGGAAAAATAGCAGCCAAAATCTGGTGTGATATTGCCAGAAGTCATGCTTCCAACATCACAAACAGCCTAGATCTGATAGAATAACTTCCTTGTGGGACATCAGAGGGACAACTTGGCCCTGCACCAAGTTGGTGAGGTGTCATTATGTGGTGCAACAACTAGGGAACCCTACTTTGACTGTGCGTGTGGGACTTTGGGAGCGTTTTCTCACTTGTAGGTAGATTAGGAAGATGTAGGGAATGCCAAGTGCATAGAATGCTGAATATCCATGTAATCTATGAGGCATGCAAGTACATGAATCTACTGTCAGAAGAGAGGATCTCCACTTGTAATCCACACTTCCTGAGGAAGAGAGTATGTATGTAATTAAACATTCATATAGGAAGGTAGAATTAGAAAGGATACATAGGAAGAATTTTTAGGTGTTGATCAATTTGTAAGTGCCTAATATGCTTTATCTTTTGATATTGATCCTGAAATGTTACTGATTATTGTTTAATAATGTAGTGTTAATGGCTTGATAAACTGTCTGGATTCTGATTTTTGGCTTAAACTGTGTGAAAGGAGTTGGATTTTTTCCCTATGATAGTCCTGAATTCATTTTAGGATGCAATCTAGATGAAATAGATACTCCTTACAATTCTCTAGTCTCCTTAAAAAAACCCCAAAAGTTGATTCCTTGTAGATTTCTCAGATATCTTAGAATATCTGAAGTGACACAGTAACCCAATATTTCAGCAAGAAAACCCTGTTCTCAATGTTATTTTCAACTTAGAACTTATACATACTGAAAATTGTTTGTTACTTCATTGTTTTAGGATAGCTTTTAACAAGCAACCATTGCTATTTCCCCATCAAGTCTTATCACTGAATTATCTACTAAGTTCTGTTCCCTGAGGCTGAAATGACTGAGTGATTTCAGACCCTGAAGAAATTATGAAAAAAAATTACCTGAGCACCAGGGTAGGTAGCAATTTGAAGACACTATTACGCCCTTAACAGAGCTTTATGGAAGAGATCTTGACATAATGTGCTAGGCAAATTCATTTGTAAATATAAAAAAGAGAGTAGGATTGTTTTAATCAGATATAGTTTACCTCTTAGCTTTTCATTGTCTATAGAATTTGTTTCTATCACTAATCTTTGTCTTACTGAACCAAAATATTGTTAACTTCTAAGACAATATATAGGAAAGAGGGAGAGCAAATGAAGTAATCCAAGAAAAAAAAGTCAGGTCTTTAAGTTTTCTTCTTCAGGAAATTTCTTATACGTGATTTCTGGAAGCTGGAAGGCTGTGTGGTTTCATGGTATACTCTTATGCTGTTCTTAGTTGCTGCTCAGAATCTCAACAGCATATAAGGCTTCATTGGGCACTTCAGACAGCATTATGCTTGCAAATTATGTTTTGCATGTTTTAGAAATCTGAAGTCAGAAATACGACAAAAACCCCAGTACCTCAGTAACATAGCATTAGAAAAATGTTAAATCTGTTCTAGCAAAACCTATCTGCCAATGAAGAAAACAGAATTTTAGAAGAGATTGTGTTGTAATTTCCACAGTTCTCATAGTTATTAATGAAATAAATAATAATTTGGCATATGTATTTTATGAATAGCTTTAATACAAAAAGTATTATTAACTTCTTTTTTATCAAGTGCAACCTGAACAATGATTTTGCTTTAGGTCTAAAATAAGAAAGTTGTTTTTTTTTTTTATCTAATCTATTCTTTAGAAATAATGTGTATGTGCTATTTTTCAGAGATAAAGAGCTTTGAAATACACAACAAAAGGGGAAATAATTGAAGTAATTATCAATTAGTATATAATTGGTATATTTTAACATGTATAATTCACTATTTGATTAATATAATCTATTTTAAAAATACAAGGATCTGAAAGTACATTCTCATATAACTAAGATGACACTAGTAAAATCAGAGATAACAGCCAAAGGGGATCAGAAGCAGGAATGCTATTAGTAGAAATAAACATGTTTTTTTAAAATGCACTGATATTTCATTTGTATACCTCTAAAGCATGTGTGGGTTTAACTGTTGTGGAATTATGAAGATGAGGAATCATTATGGTTTATGTTCATGAAATCTGACTATAAATGTACCGTTCTGAACAAACATACCAGATTAATCTTAGATGGAGGAGTTATGAGCCTTGGCGAAGATCATAAATATATTAAAGCAGAAACTGAATTGTTGATGAATTATCCCATGCTTCAACACATTTATTGACAGACACCAATATTTTACCTAGCACACATTAATCCTACTTCCACAAGTGATTTGGAAGGTCCTTGTAGAAACTGAAACCTGCAAACCACTATATGGAGTCATCTCTTGACTGTGTAAGAACAATTGATCTTTCAGGGCTTTCTCCACTTATCAAAATAAGAAGTCTTACAATCTGGGAGAGATGTGAGCCATTCTCTAAACCTCTGCAGAGACAATAGTTCTTCCACTCTGCAGCAGAGACACTTCTCTACCAGCAACAAAAGAAATGTAAAGATTTGAAAATAACAATCAAAATACTACTAAAATGGGGTTATATTAATGCTAAAACAAAAGTATGATGCTTTTCTTAGGGAATGTGGTTAGACCACACACTTTCAGTGTATCACTCCACCAAGTTCCTCAGCAGAAATTCCTTAACAAATATTTAAGTGTAAAATGTAAATAAACATAAGAAAAAAGCTAATATTTAATTAAAAAATTAATGAATTAAAATAATTTAGTACTTAAAGTACTTAAAACCAACTTAAAATAGATTGCCATGGTATAACTCCATTAATCAATTAAGACTCATGCAATTACTTGCTCACTAACCCCTTGTGCAATGAAGGAGAAAAACAAAAGAGTAAAAGTGAGAAAACTCATGGATTGAGATAAAGACACTTTAACAGGTAAAGCAAAAGCTACACATGCAAGTAATGCAAAACAAAGAATTAATTCACCANCTTTAGAAATAATGTGTATGTGCTATTTTTCAGAGATAAAGAGCTTTGAAATACACAACAAAAGGGGAAATAATTGAAGTAATTATCAATTAGTATATAATTGGTATATTTTAACATGTATAATTCACTATTTGATTAATATAATCTATTTTAAAAATACAAGGATCTGAAAGTACATTCTCATATAACTAAGATGACACTAGTAAAATCAGAGATAACAGCCAAAGGGGATCAGAAGCAGGAATGCTATTAGTAGAAATAAACATGTTTTTTTAAAATGCACTGATATTTCATTTGTATACCTCTAAAGCATGTGTGGGTTTAACTGTTGTGGAATTATGAAGATGAGGAATCATTATGGTTTATGTTCATGAAATCTGACTATAAATGTACCGTTCTGAACAAACATACCAGATTAATCTTAGATGGAGGAGTTATGAGCCTTGGCGAAGATCATAAATATATTAAAGCAGAAACTGAATTGTTGATGAATTATCCCATGCTTCAACACATTTATTGACAGACACCAATATTTTACCTAGCACACATTAATCCTACTTCCACAAGTGATTTGGAAGGTCCTTGTAGAAACTGAAACCTGCAAACCACTATATGGAGTCATCTCTTGACTGTGTAAGAACAATTGATCTTTCAGGGCTTTCTCCACTTATCAAAATAAGAAGTCTTACAATCTGGGAGAGATGTGAGCCATTCTCTAAACCTCTGCAGAGACAATAGTTCTTCCACTCTGCAGCAGAGACACTTCTCTACCAGCAACAAAAGAAATGTAAAGATTTGAAAATAACAATCAAAATACTACTAAAATGGGGTTATATTAATGCTAAAACAAAAGTATGATGCTTTTCTTAGGGAATGTGGTTAGACCACACACTTTCAGTGTATCACTCCACCAAGTTCCTCAGCAGAAATTCCTTAACAAATATTTAAGTGTAAAATGTAAATAAACATAAGAAAAAAGCTAATATTTAATTAAAAAATTAATGAATTAAAATAATTTAGTACTTAAAGTACTTAAAACCAACTTAGATTGCCATGGTATAACTCCATTAATCAATTAAGACTCATGCAATTACTTGCTCACTAACCCCTTGTGCAATGAAGGAGAAAAACAAAAGAGTAAAAGTGAGAAAACTCATGGATTGAGATAAAGACACTTTAACAGGTAAAGCAAAAGCTACACATGCAAGTAATGCAAAACAAAGAATTAATTCACCACCTCCTATCAGTAGGCAGGTGTTCAACCATCTCCAGAAAATTAGAGCTCCATCCTGTGTTTATTTCATCCTTCCTGTGCTTCCTTGGGAAGATAAATGTTGTAACTCCAAATGCATTTCCTTCCCCTGGATTTTATTGTTGGGCATGAGGTTATTTGGTATGCAATATCCCTTTGGTCCAAGTCAGCTATTCCAGCTGTGTCTCCTCTCAATTTCATGTGCGTATCCAGCCTATTTGCTGGTGCAGTGGTGTGAGAGGCAGAAAAGGCCCTGACTCAGTGTAAGCACTGCTCAACAATAACTAAAACATCTCTGCATTATCAATATTGTTTTGGTCACCAACCTAAAACATATCTTCATATACACTACTAGTAAAGAAAATTAACTCTACCCTCACCAAAATTGGTACAATCACACAGAAGAATCTTCTTCACCTTTACTCAGCAGTAACCACTCCCTTTATCTTTTGTCTCATATGCTAAATTCCTTTTTCAGGATTAAGATAAACTGACAAGGTGTTATCAACCATACATTTTACAGGCAATTGCTTAAATTAGTGTAGCCATTCACAATATATATCATGGATTGTGCCATAAGAATAGTCACCTGTTTAAATCACGATTTGGGCTGTGTAAATCACAGATTTAAATATCATAGAAACATAGAATCATGGAACGGTTTAGGTTGGAAAGGACTTTGAAAGATTGTCTAGTCCAACCCCATGTCACAGGAGTAGATATTATTGATTAGATCAGGTTACTCCAAGAAGAAATTAACCCAACTTTGAGGTCCATATTCTTCTCAAGAGTATGTTTAGGTTAACTTATGAGATTTAACTCTGCACATCCTAGCACCCTGTCCCTAGCATCTTGTCTCCCGAATTGTTAGCAAACTTGGTTTATATCAGATTTCTTAGCTGGACTTCCCTTCCTCTGGAAGGGAAGAAGAGGTGATATATTTCTCAGTCTCTACTGTAAAGTCAGTATGAACTTATGCCACAAAACTGTATTAAAGTCATTTCAGTTGGAAAAGAATTATAGAATTTTGAAGTCCAACCACTAACCTAACAGTGCCAAGCCCACCACTATAATACATTTCTCAGCACATCATCTATGTGTCTTTCAAATATCCTCAGGAAAAATCTAGATATCTGGATCCATTATTACAAAAATTAGTCTGCTATGTGAACACTTAATTTTGCATAAGTAGCCAAAAAAAAGTTAAATTTATTGTTCTCAAATGAATATAAAATAAAGACATATCAGAATTGTTTTTAATAAAAGAATTTGTAGAAAAATTCTAACTAGCATTTTTTAATACATATGATGCTATTTTATGCTTTAATTTAAAAAGTTTCAGAAAATTTCTGCAACTGAGAATATGTTTGTCCAAATTGTTCTCTGGGGCATAATTTCTTTAAGAGGATATAAATGAGTAATAGTTTAATATTCTTAAAATCTGCAGCATTTTTAAAATATTAAAACATTATCCATGTAAGAAAGCTGTCAGACTCTTAGGACTTAAATACTACAGTGAATAGTGAAGATGAGAAAGTTCTTTGATCTTAATTTTAAGTCATTATGTCTTTATTTTTCTTAAGGAAACAGAAAATAAACCAAGCATTTTTCAGCTTAGGCAAAATATTATGTCAGTCTTGACAAAATGTCAATCTATTTGAGAAGAGTGAAAATCTACTTTCAGGTAAAATTGGATTCTTTTTAACAAATTGACATGAGCTATTAAATACAAAGTCCATATAAGAGAGAGATAAAATCACATTCAGCCTACCATGTATGGTAGACTTACCAATATTTTCTTATGTTTTTGATGACTATGAATGAGAGTTGGGCAGAGAGGAACCTCATGAGGTTCAACAAGGACAAGTGCAGAGTCCTGCATCTGGGAAGGAACAACCCCATGCACCAGTACAGGCTCAGGGGTCGAACTGCTGAAGAGTAGATCTGCAGAGAGAGACAGCAGGTCAAGGGAGGCTCTTCTTCCCCTCTACTCTGTCCTGATGAGGCCTCATCTGGAGTCCTGTGTCCAGTTCTGAGCTCCTCAGCTCAAAAGACACAGAGAAATTCTGGAGACAGTCCAGTGCAGGGCCATCAAGATGATCAGGGGACTGAAACATCTTTCACATGATGAAAGACTGTGGGAACTGAGGCTGTTCTGTTTAGAGAAGAGGAGACTGAGGGGAGATCTTATTAATGTTTACAAATATCTAAATTATGGGTGTCAAGAGGTTGAGGCATCTCTTTTTTTCTATTGTAGCTAGCAACAGGACAAGAGGCAATGGGATGAAGCTGGAACACAAAAAGTCCCACTTAAATATAAGAAAAAAACTGTTTTACTGTGAGGGTGACGAAGCACTGGAACAGGCTGCCCAGAGGGGTTGTGGAGTCCTTGGAGGTCTTCAAGACCCATCTGAACGTGTTCCTATGTGACCTGATCTAGATGAACCTGCTTCTGCAGGGAGTTTGGACTAGATTATCACTGTTTTCCTTCTACTCTCGTGTTTGCAAATCCAGTCTGTAAAGGCTTCTAGCTTTTTCTTTGAGAAGGCTGAAGTTACATGTTTGCATTTAAATGATCTGTAGTAGTGTTCAGTGTTTTCATTTTTCAGATGATTTGTCTTTATTATTGTCTTGAACTCATATGTGTTAACTGAACTGTTTGCTTTTGAAAGATATAACAAAACTGGAACAGGCTGCCCAGGTAGGTTGTGGAGTCTCCTTCCTTGGAGGTCTTCAGAACCCTCGTGGACCTGATCTAGGTGGACATGCTTCAGCAGGGGGGTTGGACTAGATGATCTCTAAAAGTCCCTTCCAACCTTACCATTCTTTGATTCTATGAAAGGTAAGCATTGCTATGGTTCTATGAAAATTAATTAATAAAGAAGACTTAAGGATCTGTCTCAGTTTTGTATGATTACAGCTTCAAGAAACAAATGTAATTGATCTGGTAATTTAAAGCAAATGTTAATGACATATTTAATGTTTTCAGGAATTATAACACATTAAAATTACCATAAATTAATTTAGACAATTAAAATATTATAAAAACCTATTGATACATAAACTAAACTCTGAGATTCATGTTTAAAAGTAGGAAAAGAGCTAACGATCTTTCTCATTTTCTTATAATCTTAAATAAATAAATTACTGGATTGAAGTTTTGATTAAACCTTATCACAAGAAGTAAAAAAGCAATGTTATAAAATGGCCTTAATTTAATGAAATGGTTGTTTCTGTATGTAACTTAGTATTCAAAAAGTAATATGATCCAAGTTTCTGCTAGGTGTTATACTTTTCCGGCTAGGAAAATATGGAATGAGTCAGTATATGTAATGTATGTGTTTTGGAAAAGATTTAATTAATTCAGTATAAAAATTAGAAATGAGAAAAAGCTCTTCAAAATACTATAACTTTTAAGGGAACAGTTTTTTTTTTTTTTTAAATAAGGGAGAAATTGAAATTCAAATTTTTGTGTTAATCACTGTTTTTCAGAATCCTACATCACTCCTACATTAGAATTCTAAACATCACTCAGAACTGATGTTCGTAATATGATTTGAGTTTCACTGGGAGTAGTGATGGCTTTTTCAGATGGCACTTAAGATGTATCTCAAAGAAATGTGCACAAATCTGTGTGACTAAATATAAACTTCAGTTTTCCCTCATATCTAGTTACCATGAGCCCTGTATACAGCTATGAAGTATGTGTGCATATGAGTAGTGTAAACCCTAAACTGGTGCTGGTATATGGCTAAAAAAAAAAAATGCTAGATGTGAACCTCATACCTTATTACACTTCATAGTCATTTCTGAGTAACTGTTTCTGCTTCCTTATAGGCATTTCCAGACTGCATGCCAGAATTGTATTTTCTTTGTTCTCATCTCATTCTTTTCAGGTTTTCAAAAACGCATGTCTAATCTCTTTGTAGCAAATGACAGAAGTAGTCTTTATTAGCAATTCTAAGCAGATGTTTTGACTCCTTTATGAGTCGTGTAGATTCAGAATCGACAACAGCAGAAGTATAGATGGTATCTTTTTTTATTTTCAGATGCCTACTGGGAGGAAGTTGTCATTGATAGAAGAGAGAATAATAATTGTTAGATTTGTGAGGACTTATTAAATGGAATAATGCTTTAAATGAGAAATATATTTGTGCATTGCTCACCTATTTTGAGAGGTACCTGCCTTATACAAACTTATGAATAACAATTAAAAAGGGGAAATTTTTGTGTGAAGTAACATTGTGAAGGTAAAGAACATGATAGGTTTAGGAGTTGTTGGACAACTGAATGATGCCCACAGTTATTAATCAGTTTCTGTAGTAGAAAGTGTCAAAATTACTGAATGGAGCACTGGAATGGGTTTGGAATGCATTCACAGGTAAATTACAATCTTTTAGTGAAGTCTAATTTCATTATAACCTTGAGAGTAAAAAAGAACCACAATGTATTTTTATAATTAAACCTAGAAATGTCACTTTTCCTTACAGCATCTAAGAATATTGCTCCTGTCAACATTTTCATCAAAAGTTTCATCAAATGAATAAAAAATTTTGCACATAACTTTATATATAAAAGCATATTAATATTTATAAATATCTGAATGTTTGATGTTAGGAGATTGGGATATCCCTTTTTTGTATTGTATCTAGTGACAGGACAAGGGGTAATAGGATGAAGCTAGAACACAAAAAGCTCTATTTAAATATATGGAAAAAGTATTTTACTGTGAGGGTGAGGGAGCACTGGCACAGGCTGCCCAGGGAGGCTGTGGAGTCTCCTTCATTGGAGGTCTTCAAACCCACCTGGACATGTTCCTATGCAATCTGATCTAGGTGGACCTGCTTCAGTGGAGTGATTGAATTAGATGATCTCTAAAAGTCCCTTCCAGCCTCTTCCATTCCATGATTCTAGGATTCTATGGTTTGGAGTTCTATGTGTAATATTACTATTACTTTTTATTTAACAGAAAATAGGCTTTTCTAAAGATAAAATGATGGATTCTCATTTCAATCTTATCGATCTAAACTAGAATAATGTAAATTACTTTAGTCTTTATGTGACTGAACACAATCTACCCACATACAGTGAACAGAACAATGAGCCTCACGCATGGAATCATCCTCAGGGCATAACTATTAGCGTAAGGAAACTACAATGATTCTGTTGTTTAAATAAAAACTACTGACACCATTTTATATTCAACAGTGTGGATTTATTCATCTCTCAGCAAGTCAGCTGCATGGGGTCAAGAGCTCCTTCAGAGAGCCCAAAGGGGAGAAACAAACAGTAACATCTCAGTGAACAAGTGTCCTATGGCTAAAATGTATAAAAATTCTATTATCACATATCCTTTCCTTAAAAAAAACCAAACAAAACAAAAAAAAAAGACAATAAAATAAATATTAATTTGTATATCTAATATCTGGGAACATTTTCTTAACATCTAAACCACCAAGTTTAGCTCATGACTGAAAAAGCGTGGACTGTCCTTTTTGGTGATAATGCCACAGGAAACAAAGCCAAGCAGAGAACCAATATAAATGCACTGTTGGAGTCTTGTTCAGTGCTATGTGCTATTTTCTTAGCTCTGAGAGTTGGAGGGTATGGAAATAAAAGCTTTCTACAGAACAGCCCATATGGTGAATTTATAAAGTGTGATCAGGACAAAACATGAATTACTGTGACTAGTCCATGAGTGTACATTTCAGTGATTTTAATTAGAGATAAGAATATTTTCATACCCTCAGATGCCTGTCACGATTTCTGTTTTGATATTCCTAAAATTCACCTTCTATTTCTAGTAAAGTACAGTTATCAAAGAAAGTGGACTTAACACTGAAGTCTGCAATCTGCTTTACATGTTTTTGTTAACGCTACCACAGCCATTGCTCTTTTGATAAGAGGTAGACATTATCTGCAGACATACTGCAAAACAACTCAAAGATCTTGGCCATTAACTGACTAGATCAGATACCTGCTGGAGCCTGCCATATCATCTGGTGTGCAGCTTGAATTCCTCTTTTTATGAAAATGAGGTCACAGTGTAGTTTGCACTTAGTTGTCACCATGTTGTGGAGCTCTGAAGTGGATAAAGTTGGATTTTGAACTGGAAAAATACACTTGTATTCTTTAAATGAGACTTAGTCAGCATCTTCTGAAGATGGACTTTGTGTTGTGGATAATATTGTTAAAGAAGAATTATCCAAGCCAGCCTAGCATGAATAGGAATGACATATATTCTGCTAAGGTAAAAAAGACAGCTTCTGCATCTTGCCATTTCTATACAGAGATTGCTTAAATATCAAGAAAAAATTCAGCAAATTGTGTGAGTCAGCTTAAAAGTTCTGGTCAAAGACTACAATATGCAAAGCCATAGTTTCCTGACACTGAAGTTCACTAAGCAGCTTCTAGAGAATTGTAGCCATGGAAATGCTCAAATCATTCTTATCAGTAAAAATTTGTGCTTGCAGTAAGACATACACAGTATTTTCCAGATTTTAAGTAACTGACCGGATATTAAGTAATGTGTAGTCTGTGACTTGTAATAAAGTAATATTCAGTTGTAAATGTGCAGTAGTTTTTCAATGAACTAGTGATAATTTGTGTCAGATGATGCATTCTTTAAGGTAGTTAATGCAAGCAGAAAGAATTGTAAATGAATACTTTGCAATGTAGATCTTGACATATTACATAATAGAAATAAGAAGTCAAGATGTTTGTACCAGATGGATACTAATTGTATGTTCCCAGTGTATATACTTAGCCCTGAAATAAAACTACTAAAGAATTTACATAACCACCAATTCTTAGAGCTTTATCTCCTATTTTTATGATTCTTTTGTTCCACTCTTTAAAAAAAAAACAAAACAGCTCTTCTAATCACAAATTATGTATATGCAAGATCTCATCTTTCCATGTTTCTGAAAAAGCTAGTCTCCACTCCACACTATAAATGCATTTGCAAAGAAAATAAACAAAACCAGGCAACTCATTTGATCTTACTGATTCTTTTAATGTGGGTCTCCATAGTCACTGTTTTGGAGTGAGTATATTCTGAAGACCTGTAGAAACAGAAAAATAACTGATTGCAAGGATCCCTTGGACTCCTTCCAGCTTCTTGCTTAAACTGTGATGAACTTCAAAGCTAGATGAGATTGCACCACACTTTACCCAGTCATGTTTTGAGTATACCCAAGAATAGAGTTTCATTAGGATTTCAAAATCACTTTGTGAGATGGCATCTGGTTTGGGTCAACATATCAACAACTTCTGTTGGATTAGTGATGGAATTGTTTTTTAACAGCCTATAAGGCATGAAATTGAATTTTTGAGCTAATGTAACTATATCTGACAGTTAAAATTCTTCATCTTGATTGTACAGATCAATTTATTTTCTTTTTTTTTTCTTCCTGCATACTATAAACAACTTTGCAAGACTGAAGATGTTTTAATCTTTGAAGCTTTTCAGTTTTATTTCGTACATAAGCCATACCAGAAGTACTGGGTCAATTCTTACCTGTTTGCTTTAGTGGAATAATGTCTCCGTTTTGGAACTATTACTTCTAGTCTCTTTACTGTCCAGTAAAGATCAGTGTTTACTTCCAAACTTTAAATTTCATCGTACATTGTAGGAAGCCAGATTACTGTTGTTATGTTTTGATTTTGGTGAGTTTTTTTATCTGTCTGTAAATTGGACTCCATACAACATCTCTCTTTCACTCTCTTATTTAGAATAGGATATTTGTCTCTCCTGCACTATTTTCATTTGAAGTTGATACTGCAATGCTTCATCCATAGTCATACACACTTTCAAAACAATAAAGCCTAGTTTTCTGAAAATGAAATCTGCAACTACATCTTCGTGTTTTAAATGCTTAAGTAATTATTTTACTTACTAATTTTTTTATCTTCCAAATTAAAACTTATTATTAATTAAAACACAGATAATATATATATATCCTGAATTTCTTGATACAGTTTTCTATATCTATGTAACTTATAAATTGACGTAGTACAGTTAGAAAACACTTTAAAAAGGTGGGCAGGATTTCACACCAAACAAAATTTCAGGACTGAATCAGTCACATCCTTTGACACAGCCAGGAAGATGAAGAATGTTTTCAGAAAGAGACTAGTGACAGTTCAAGTAGAATTAGGGAATCAGAAATGGCTGAATAGTGTCAAAGTCTCATGAGCAGAAGATACCAAAGGTCAGAAATATTTTGTAAATGAGCAGAAAATGAGAAATTCCTGTTTGTTTAAGATTATAGACTATTATTTTTTAAAGAAATCATAGCAGATATTTAAATTATATTTGACAAATTGAGGCATCGAATATGTAGATGTGTACATGCTAAACACATGCTTTAACTGTTCAATTATGTGTCCATGCTTATAAAAAATTCGTTGCTATTACTTCTTCATATATATCATTATTGAAGATTATAGTTGGAAATTAAAGTTTACAAAAAAAGAACAGTATATGAGGTCATACACTCTCATACAGAATCTGCTATGAAAGGACTTTTAAAATCGGTAAGCAGTTGCTGTGCATTTTCTGATAGAAAAGCACTTAAAAAATCTGGAAAATGACATTATTTTCTCTTAAGTTACCTTTATGAACCTGTATTCTTAATTTGTAAATGTTGATAGGTTAGAAGTCTTTTGAGATGGGCTTTGTTCTCAAATTTAGACACTAGATCTTGTGGTATCTACAATATCATTTTATGATGGCCTTTTAGGAACTCTGCATTTTTATTTTGTTTCGGGTTACCAGCTGAACTTTAATTTAATCTTACTTTTAAGTGGTATTGGTCATGACCTTAAAAATGTCAATTGATGTGTGCACTGCAGTCTTAACAAAGGCCCTTCGAGGACTAAGCTGAAGGCATCTATCATTTTGCTAGGTAATGGATGACAACAAATTTATTTCACTGAGTACGAATACATAAAAAATAATTTCAAAATGGGGAAAAAAAAGAAGAGCCTTTAACCAAGAATATATGTTGATGTAGGAGTTGTATATATACATGACTCATACAGTCATGATCCTACAGATCAGATTCAGATTCAGATACAGATTCTGAGTCAGCATACACTTTCAGGCATATATTTACACTACCTTGCTCACTTACAGCTACATCAGCTTACTTTTATTTTAAGAATCATGCTTCGAAATAAAACATTGGCTTAAATATACCATGTGTTTTTAGCCATATTATTTGGATTTGCATTACATTTCAGGTTAATTTTCACAGAAATGTCTCAGTAACTTATGAGATATGAAGTATGCTGGTGCAGGCCAACAGAATGCTGAAATCCCTTGTTTCATCTGAGATCCTGGTATATGTACAATACTATTATTCTCAAGCATTTAGAATTTAACATAGGTCTTATACTGTATTACTTAGTATACACTAGCATAAATTACCATATGAACATAAATTAGATTAAAAAGTAATGTTATAAGGAAACAATATGAAAAAGGAAATCATAGATGAAAATACTTAAGAGGGGCTGAATATCCCACAGCTGACATTTTGATGTATTTAAACATAGAGTGATGAAATTGGACTAGTTAGTGCTAGTTTGACTTCAAAATATCAGAATTAAGTGCAGTTTCTTTAAGTGTTGATGTTCAAATAGCTTTACAGTAATGAATTTATGAAAAAATATGTCTGACACAAAACTCAGAGATTTGACATTTGTATTCCAGAGCAGAGGCTGATAAACTTTATGGGTTGAAAATATTTTTTTATTTATGACTATACCAAAATTTTTCAGTAAACATGAACATTAAACATAAATCTACTTACAGTAGCTTAGTCTTTTTTTTTTTTCCCCCTTTTTTTTTTTTTTTTTTTTAAACTAGTAGTCATGGACAACATAGTTACGCAGACCACAAACTGATTTCCTCCAGCATTCTAATTTTCTTGAAAGAAGTTCTACTGCTAAGTTGGAGACTTCCAGCTATCTTCCCACCTCTCTAAAAAAGTCTTCCTTTCCCTTCTCCCAGCTTCATCTGTTCTAGCACTCAATTTGTGATTTTCAGATTTTCTGCTTATATTAATCTTTAAGATCTAACTAGAAATTTTATGTCTCCAATAGTGCATATGTTTTGCTTAAGATTTTTTTCTAAGAAAATAGGATTTATACACTTTTCTGTGTAGTTGGTGGTTTCAACTTTTGATAGAATAACACTATGTGTAACACTTGAGCAGGAACTAATACATAACATGGCCTAAAAATTCAATAACAGAAGGGCTTGGGTGGGAAGATGTAAGTAGAAATATTGTGCGTATTGTGTTTGAGATGAGCTGTAGACAAGATGTCTAATAAAGAGTGAAACTGGCTAAACTGTGAAAAAAGAGGAAACAAAGCAATATCCTGAATTCAGAGTTCTTACTTAAAAATTAATATTACACTCATAGTTGCTTAAAACCCTTTACAGCTACCATACAACTGCTATCTTATTCTGAACTGGAAAATCTAACTTATGTCTCATTAATTTCTCCTCCATATATCTTTTAAGTCAGAGACACTAATAACAAAAAATGAGACATAAGTAAGTTTTAGTGTCTTGGCAACAGGAGCAAAAGGCTAAATGCCTAAGTCACACCTGAACATCTTTTAAATTTACAGCTCCTTTAATTGTTGCTTTTTTTCTTGGCATTTTGAAGAAAGTAGTGAGTAACAAACATGACAGAGTATAGTTTTCTTGTCAACTTTGCATGGGAAGAGCTAGAGGAAAAAGATCTCAAAATAACTGCTAGAAGCAAGTAACCTTGGTGAATATTTCGTTTAGACAGTGAATGGATAACACTTTGGGTGTGGTTTTGCATTTTGGGTGAATGCTTGAGTCAGCCAAAACCTGCTAAATGATTGCTTCTGTTTATGAAAAATATTGGCTTGTCTATATGATTCCAGTGACGAAGCAGAGCTTCCTTTGGTCTGAGATAATAAAAAGGCAGCTACTGAGTAACCACAAGACAGAGTGTAGTAAATGGTTGGTTTGTACTGAGAGTGGGAAACTCTGAGTACAAAATTCACTTCTCTTTCACTGTTCTCCACATTTTTTAGGGATATCTGAACCTAAGGTACAACTAATCAGCAAGACCAGATCTCACTTTGTTACCTAATTGAAAAGATACTGTAGAATAAGAAGACAGGGAATCTGCAGAGGTGGAAGAAGGTAGTGCCAGTGGTAATAGTTTTAATTATTATGGGAAGTGACTGCTGAATTTGTGATACTAAAGATGACCAAGTAAGGTTATTTAATGTGGGAGAGTAGGACTAATTTTCTTACTTAATGCTGGCAACAATAAAGTAGGGAAATGTAGGAAGATTATTTTAGGGGTGAAATTTAAATTGTTAGGGTTTTGCTTAGCAGGGAGTGCAGGCCTCAGCAACAGCTTGTGTAGTGCTGCCAGCTACATATGGAAGAGCTGAAGAAACTGTCACACATTAACTAGAACAGAGCCAATCTGTCGGTAATCAGAATAGAAATATCATGAAGGAGTATTTTCAGTAACAGCAGAGAAAAAGCCAAAGGACGTGGTAGGGTATTTAGATTTAAGTTACTCAAAATCTTTTTACAGAAGCAGAAAGGAAGAGTGCATACAGAAAAACTCTGTTAGTCTAGCTACAGAGCCCTGCCTGTGTCCCTGTGACCCATGGGCCAACAGTGCCACATCCCTCAGTGCAGAGGGATGGATATTGTATCTGAACACTATGGCAATTGTTTCAGACTCACTAGAAGTATTGATTAAAGGGCTGGGGGAAAAAAAAAAATAATGGTGACTTTTCATAACAGAGAAGAGTCAACAGAAAGGTCCCTCAGGAGGTCTGGTGTGACCAATTTTATTCAATATTATCATGAATAGTTTGGAAAAAAAAAACATGTGAGGTAATGTCTGTGAGTTTGGAGAAGACAGTAATTTTATTTAAATATTATATTGATGTCTCAGATGTCTGAGAAAATCTTACAAAACAGTTTTTGGGACAGAAAAAAATGAATTCCTGTGTAAAAAAGAAAAACAACAGAGTAGATGCTAGGAAAAGAGTTTGTATGATGCTGAGCACAGAAACAACAGGTAAAACTCTGGAGAAAGGTCAGAGAATGTGTTAAATTGACAATAAATTTTGAATTAAAATAATTTATCCCAAGGATGTTTAAACCATGGAAGAGGTTACCTGGAGAGGTTGTGGAATCTTCATCCTTGGACAGTCAAAGTTAACCAGACTCAGCTGTGAGCAACAAGCTTTACGTATATCTAGCTTGGGGGAAGGGCAAAGATGGGCAAAGATGACTCAGAGATTTCTTACAGTTATTATTATTATTTTATTTGATTGCCTGAAATAAGACGTAGCTGAGCATTATAAAGACATGAAAGCAGTGGATACGGTGATCACAAAACTTTTCAACAAATTTCTCTATACTAGGAATAGGAATTACTCAATACACCAGTTGAGAGATCCACTTAGAAAGAAACGTATTTCTTTTTGGGGTACAGTGAGTTCCTAGCATCCAGACTCCTTTGAAGGGCTGCAAGTTTAGATGATTGTGACATGTTTGCCAACATCTTTTATACCTCGTTGGTCTTCAGATCCATTTCCATCTTAATTTACTGCATATAGTTTTTTATGCAGATATTTGATACTTATGGTAGTTTAGTCCTGGCTGGATTCCAGATGCTCTCCAAGTTGTAATGTCACTCTCCCTCCTAAACTGGACAGGAGAGGGAGAAATATTACAAGAGGTTTATGAGTTGAGATAAGGACAGAGAGATCACTCAGCAATTAGCATCACAGGTAAAATAGACTCAACTTGGGGAGAAATGGTTTTATTCTTTAATGAACAACCAAAATCAAATCTTAAAACACCTCCCCCCCCTCCCCCCCTTCCAAGTACTCTCCCTCCTTTACCCCCCTGCGGCACAGGTGATGGAGAATGGGTGTTGCAGCCAGTTCATTGTAGATGGACTTTGCTGCTGCTTCTTCTCAAGTGGAGGCCTCCTCCCACTTCCCACTGCTACACTGTGGGGTCCCTACCACAGCAGACAGTACCTCACAAACTTCTCCACCATGGGTCCTTTGCATAAGATACAGTTCTTCATGTACTGCTCCAGCATGGGGCCTCCCACAGGGGCAGCTCCTCACACCCTGCGTGTCATGGTTTAGCAAGGAGTTTCTTTTGCATGGTAACAGGGGGAGAGAATTACAGTGAAGACCCAGTAAAGAGTTTTTGGACTCTCCCCTGAACTCCTGGTTTCAGACCCACCTCCAGCAAGGCTGGGCCAATCTGGCACCTCTGCCATCACTATTTAGGGACAGGAAACTGAAGTGCTGGTAGGAACGTGTAAGATGAAGATGACCATGTGGACCCCACAGTCAGAGAAGGAGGAAGGAAGGATCAGCACTAGACCAGAGACTGCTCTGCAAGCCATGGTGAGAGCACAGGCTTTACCCCTGCAACCCATACAGGGCAATGGCAGGATTGAGAGCCACCAGCAGCTCTGTGTGAATGCACTTGAATGGGCGAGAGACTGTGTGAGGAGGTGGCCATGGTGCAGGCCATGCTGGAGAGCCTGCGCGCCGCATAGCAGACCCACATGAATGGTAGAAAAGAGCTGCAGCCTTTGGGATGAACGGACGTTGGAGCAGCTCGTGCAGAGCTGCTGTGTGTGTGAGGTACCCCATGGAGGTGTAGCGAGGACTTATAGGGAGCTCACCTGCCCTGAGAAGAGACAAATGGCAGAATCTATCAGGAATAGACTGACTGAAACCCCCATTCCCTGCCCCCTGAGCCATTAGGGGAGAGGTAGGAGTTAAAAACACTGGGATCAGGACTCCGAGCCCAAGATAAGGGGAGGAGTGGGGAGAAGATGGTCTTAAAGGGCTGGTTGGATTCTTCACCGTTGTGCCACTCATAAGACACTGTGTTGTCTTATGTTGGTTGGGTTTTGGGGTTTTATGATTATGTTTTAATTGATATTACATTAAATTATTTTCTGTTTTCTTCCCCAAGTTGAGTAGCCTTGTCTGTTTTGTCCTGGACCTTAAGCGTCAATTAAACTCTCTGTGCCCTTTGGCAATTCTCAGGTCTTTGGTGCTTGAGGCTAATTGTGGTCTTTTGTTGCCTGATGGGCCTAAACCACAACATGCCCCAACATCGTTCATCCACCAGGAGAACAGTCCTTCAGGGACAGACTGCTCCAGGATGAGTGTCTCACAGGATCACAAATCCTGACAGCAAACCTTCTCTGACGTGGGTTCTTCTCTCCCTACAGACTCCTGTGGAGAGACTCCTCCCCACACAGGTACTGCCAGGAACTTGCTCCAGGGTGAGCTTCCCATGGAATCACAGTCTCCATCAGGTATCCACCTGGTCTGGCCTGGAGTCCTCCACAGGCTGCAAGTAGATCTCTGCTTCCTGGTGGCCTCCATGGACTGCAGGGGGACAATCTGCTTGGTCTTCACCACAGGTTACAGAGGAATCTCTTTTAAAGGGCCTGAGCACCTTTGTTCCCTACTTACCTTGGTGTCTGCAGAGACATTTTCACATTCTCCCTCCCTTTTGATGCTGCAGCTTAATAACTGCCCAGCAACTTCTTCCTATTCTTAAATACATTAATCACAGAGGGATTATCTCGTTCATTAATTGGCCAGGCCTTGATCAGCAGCAGATCCATCTTAGAATTGATTGGCATTAGCCCTGTCAGCTACAGAGTAAGCTTCTGGCAGATCTTTGTTTGAAGAAGCCATGCCTGTAGCCCCTCTACTACCAAAAACCTGGTCCAGGCAAAACCACTACAATGCTATTTTTTTTTTCCTTGTTACTATTAAATTAACTTTCATCCCTCTCCAAGTCAGTATCTTTGACTGACTATTGATGATTTTTTATAGATGTGACATCTCCAGTGTCAAGCCTGTATGATATCCCTTATCACTCCATACTTGTACTCCTCTACATTATATCCTGAAGATACTCTATACACCATTTCTGAAGGTCTCTGCCATCACATCAGGGCTGTCTTTCTCTGCAATCTATCACTGTGTTACGGTTATAAATATCTCATTTTGCATAGAATAGCTGCTTCTTTCTGCTTTTCTTACTCTCATAAGGGAGTATCAATTCAAAAAGTGTTTAAACAGATATACATAAATCCATGGTTCTTGATGAGATGCATGTATAAATTCTAAGCAAACTGACTGATGTCATTGTGAAGTGACTCTTAGAATCATAGACTAACTCAAGTTGGAAAAGACCCTTAGGAATTGTGGAGTCCAATTCTCTGCTTCTCACAGGAATACCTAAAACTAAACTTTGCTCTATTTTCCCTATTGCATTTTTTTTGACTGTGACTTTAATTGCTGAGTGACCTCCCTGTCCTTAGCTTGAATCATGAGTCTTTCTTTGCATTCTTTCCCCTGTCAACTTAAAATGGGAGATAAAAGAATGACTTTGGTGGACACTTGACTTCCAGCCAGGGTTAACTACCCACACCATAACATCCTATTAGACCACCTGAAGAAGTACAGGCTTGATAAGTGGACATTAATGGGGACTGAAAATAGCTGGTAGAGTTCCGATCAAGGAGGTTGGACCAGATGATGTCCAGAGGACTCCTGGTTCCCTGATGTCAGCAATTCTGTCATCCACAATGACCCAAAGAGCATAAATATATTATGGTGGGGTTTTTTTGTTGACACAGGGAAATTTAGGGTAAGGTCACCTCAAGAACAGAAGTAAGCTTTTCTGTGACATAATATCTGAAGTCTGAGATAAATATAGTAGGTCAATGATTTCCATTCTCTATCTCATCCACATACAAAGTTTATAGATAACACACAGCACTAAAAGTATCTGGCCCAGCTGTGACCAGCACTATAATCTTGGAAAGTAAGGATACTCACTTCAGTTGTTTGAGGTGTCCAAATACTGAGTGTTATGCAGTAGTTTAACTGCTGACTCAGCTTTCAACATGATGTCAGTTGTGCATGTATGTACGTGTTTAAGTGTGAAGACAAACTGTTTATTGCTTTGCGGTTTAAATACTTGATATGAGCTGCCAATGATGACTGAAAACCAGATTTTGTTTAGATTTTCTATTTTTTTCCAGTTTATACCCAAGTGAGGTCTAAATAACATCAAAGACAGGCACATGGTTCACATGAGCTTTTACCTTAGGGAAGTATCTTCCTCTATTACACTTCCAATGAGCTGTACAAACACTTGTCTAACGGTTGTGCTGTCATGTGTAATTCACAGACATTGCAAAAAATACTTCTGAGACAGTAACTTCAACAGAATTTCTATGAATATGTTTGAAGTTCTGTATGATTAGGATGGAAAATTACTATATCATCAGTCTTGGGACTGCAGTATTACTGCTGTTAATATACTAATTCAAACTAGGACTGTAAAAGGTCATTTCAGACTTCATGAACTGAAACAGCATCCACAGAATTAATGTCTTCACAGAAACTAAAAAAAGCATTTCTCCGATCAAAGGATTAATGTTATATTCCTTTGACGTAACCAGGAATCTGAAAATGGATTATAGCTTTCTATCGTGGTACAACTGGGCACATATTGTATAGCTCTTATAGCTGTGATACTGGTTACGTGGCAGAAATTGTGCCATATATTCAATAATACTAGGGGTTTTTTTTCCAAACAAACAAAACACTGTCCTTGAACATTTATGCTGAGCTCTTACAATAGACACATACCCAAGGGGAGAATTTGGTCCTTTTAAAACTTCTAGTAAAATTAAAGAACAAAGCAATTGGATTCTTGCCTTGGTGACACTGCCACTGACAACAAAACAAAACAAAATGAAACAAAACAAAATAAAACAAAAATAATTTAACTATTGTGAGCTTATGGCCATGGTCAATGCAATAAGTAAAAATGAACTCCCTCTAAAAATCTAAAGTCAGCATTATCTGATAATATAAACAATGACTTCTAGCTTAAAATTCATTCTGGATTTCTTATCCTTCTTGTATTTATGTATTAATATATCATTGCATAGTGAAAAACAATCTTATTGAGTCAGTTATGTCTCTCTCTACATTACAATATAAGGTCTACTGAAAAGTTCTTAGTTTTTACCTCCTGCTCCCCACATGCATGAGCTTATGATCCTTGAGATAAAAAGATCTGCTCATGTGTTTATCATCTTCCCACATCAAAACGAGTAAATGAATTTGTTTAAACTGATTTAACAAGGACAGAAGAAGAACAGTTAAATATTTTCAGGAAATAAGTAGGTGCCAGAGAAGAGATAACGACTGAATTATCCTGAACATAATTGGTAGGGTTTATGCTTTAAATATACATCATGCAAGAACATACCTGTTATCAGAATTATCTCTATTTGAAATTACTCTAATTGTTCAAGTATTTCATAATATAGGAAATGGAATCTTATATTACCTTTATTATTCTTATAGATATCATAAATATTTCCAGAACTTAAAAAAATGCTCTGTCATAAAGACTCATTTATGAAGGTATTTACTTTTTAAAACCTGTTGACTAAGCCTGTGTATTTTATGTAGGTAATTTTTAGGTAAATGTGAGATTTACAAAAACATACATTGAATACAGTTGAGACACGTAGTAAAATGTCTTTTACTTAGAGAAAGATCTTCTTTTTTTTTTAAATTGAATTTTGACTTGATTATCAAACATATATATCCAATATCTTTGTCTCTCATTTTGGACCTTTCCTGATAGGAACCAGCTATGCAAGTCATCTCAGCTTTGCCCCATGTAACTTCTATTTTTAAGGATTTGGTTAATATCTTAGTTATTATAACATTGGCAAATAACCCATGAACAAAGACAACTGCATAAACAGGAAGAAAATTAATGTAACTAACAGCAGTGGTGATGGTAATCATTCTCTCATTTGATAAGGTTCTGTGACTACAAGCCCTAAATAATATCCCAAAGCTAGAATTCCAAGTAGAATTTTTTTTCAAAGATTGTTTTTCCTGATTATACTTAAGAAGAAAGTATATTTGTGAAGAGAACAATGCCACAGTCCATTGTTCATTGTTCGCTTAGTGGCAGTTTTACATTTTACCTGGCATTGCAACATCTACTTGTATCATCTAACTGGATATTTTCAGGCTCATGTTCTTCCTTCACTTTATTTCTTAAACTTTTAAACATGATGTTAAGCACATTCATATGTTAAAATTTACTTCATAAACTGAGATTCCTGATTAAGGAATTAACTAAATCTTTATGCTCTTCACATTGAGTAAAAAGAATTATATGCATTCAGCTATAGTTTTAGAGATTTTGTGAACTGGATCACCTTCTGAAGGTGTTTACTGTCAGGGCACTGACTGGACCAATAAGCTTAAATTTCTTGTGCTAGCTTCACCTGAGACTTCTGCCACAATCTGTCTGGCATTGATCCAGGATCTTAAGCCCAGTATCCTGGTCCATGCAGGCACAGGTCCAGCCTAGTTCCTTGACAGGATTTAATTACTAACGAGGCTCATGGACTGACTTTGGACTTGCCTCATCACTTGGAACTTGTCTCATGATCACTAGGTTGGTGATTGAAGCTGTCAGGATCTGCTCTCCTTGCTTTGTTTGAATACTATGGGATTGATTTCTTCTTGTTTGGGTAATGATCTCAGACTGCGTTATTGTCACCGTTGGCTCTAGCTTGTCTTCTCTTGTACAGTAGACTTACCCTTCCTAATTCTTCCTAGTTTTTCTGTTACCCTGTGATTATATATCTAAAATTTGAGTGAGGTGAATTCAGGCCTAAGACCTCACATAACTGTGTTGCTGAGTGACATCTTTGCAAGCTGTTGAGAGACAACTATGTTTCATTTTGACAGATGATAATTGCTATTCACACCTACATTATCTCTTACAAATTGATTTACTTAAACAAGTTTATGACACTGAAGCTCATTTGGAATGTTGCATAATATGTTAACAAATCAAACTGCTAGAAATACTTTAGATCTTTCTATATGACTTCTCAAAGAATTCCATAGCTGTAGAAGATTCAAATAAAACTATTCTGGAACAATTTAGGAGGAGAGAGACCTCCAGTTCCCACTTTCCATCTGTTCTAATTATTTACTCTGTGTTATTTCCTTGGAATTTATACCTAAAATGCCAGAAAACAAAAATTAGACAGGAATGATCTGACATAAACTGTTGGTTAAACCAACACACTGGATAGAAGATATATATTAAACTAGAAGCAGATTGGATGCTAGACAGAGAGAAGCTTGGACTAAGGAATTGTTTTTTTCTCAACATGACAATTTCAGGTGGTCATGACAACAATAAGTAAAAGCAAACAGACAAACAAAATCTTTATGTAGTTAGGGAAGCTGAAACACTTTCAGAATTTAATTTCAAGAGAGTAAGGAAAAAAAAATAGTTCCCACTTACTGGAAAATCTGAAGAGTTGTCCTTGAATAATAATATTCTGTTCTAAAAGCCTTTATGTCTCACTCATGAGTAAACAAATTGTATCAGCATTTCTAGGAAGATAATGATTGTGAACATTTGAATTCAACAGTATTGGACCTGACCTTAGTTCAGTATGTTAATGATAGTGATAATTTGTAACTTTTATGGGTGCAGTTACCTGCTACAGCAACAGTAGACGTTAACGTAGTGTTAAACTAAATGTATGATCCCACTAACTCAGCTTTTATTTTCTGTTCTGAAATGTGAGATGTAATGCTTCTTTGAGAATATGGTATAAAGCAAGGAGATCTTTGCTACTTCTATGAGAAATGAGAGGTCTCTTCCTAAATCTTGACCATCACAGTTAACAACTACTAACTGATAAGAATCAGACCATATTTTCATATCATAATGCTTAAATTTCTCTTGTGCAGCTCACAATGAGGACTGAAAAACAGAAGGTTGCATTTTTGGTTGAAAATATTGGCAGGTTGCATCTGTGTTTTTAGTCACATTATCAAGGACTTGGAGACCTTCTGAATCCACAATTGAAAATGCATTAAATGTATGCTACTAAATGCATAAAATATTTAGAAACTCTGAAATTAATTGAGTATTGAAATAGAAAAATCACTGTGAAATACCTGACTACCAACAGGGAGTCTATATTAGCCATTCCATGGTTCAAATATATGTTTATTATCTGTAAGAACATGTCAGTTATTTCAATAGTATGGTACCAGCAATCTTTAGCTTTTAGGAACGTGTAGAGATATGAAGGCAGAAAAAAAGGTTTACAGTTAATGAATCTGCACCTACTTTATTTAGAACAACTTATTAATAATGTTCTAGGATGTGTTCTCTTTTAAGTTCATCTGAAAAGAACATGCAGCCACAGATCTGTAAATGCATACAAATGTAGGCATAGAGGCATTTTGGCAAAAATCTAGGCATCTTTTTTCAGACTAAAGTCCTGCCGTTATCTAGTTACTTATATTAATATATCTTGACAGAGAGTAGAGGTGCTACTGCAAAAAGATTTTCAAAGTTTATTGAAACAAACATGATATTTAACTTTTATTTTACTTACATTTCCAGTAGGTTTTATTTTACAGAATATGAAGTTAGTTAAATCCCATGTTACATATCAATTAGAAAGTAGCGTTCATCTAGACGTAGGAAGCTTGGTAGGTTTTTTTCTTGCTTTGAGTTTGTTTGTGATTGATAGGATTCTTTTTTTTCTTTCTTTCTTTGTTTTCTGAATACACTTTATTGTAGCTTAAGTCCATTATTTCTACAAGGTATTTACAAGACACTTGCAAAACAAATTATCCCATTCACTTTCACAACAAACTTTTATCTATTTAGAAACTATTATCATAACTCTTCTCCTTTGTAGAATAAACAAATACAATGCTCCAGTCTTTCTTCATATTATTTATTATGATACTATCTCACCCTCTCCAAAATAGATAATATTGTTTTCCAGTTCTTAAACATACAAGGATTTGGAAATGTCAAGGAAATATGTTTTTTTCTTCCCCTAATTCCTCATTTCCTTCTTCTATGCATGCAACTTTAACTTCAGTTCTTTCTGTTACTGGCAATCTTTACAGCTAATACAAGTAAACCACAAATTAAGTGAATAATAAAGAAGAGGGAAGTTAAGACTGGTACATGGCAGTATTTAGTCTGGCAGATCTTCTTTATTTCTTCTTTAAAGTTTATTTTGGCTTATAAATGTTGCACTTCAAACAAAATCTACACTTTACTTGACAGTACACAGTAGTGTAGAAAGTCAAGGAGCTGTCTCAGATTTGTGTGAGAGAAACAGTGTGATGTTACTCATGAAGTGGTAGACCTTGTTTTTCGTGGCTTAACATAGTCTATACTTAGCTGAACACAGTTGTGTCAATTCCTATGAGGATCTTATATGAGTAAGGTAATATTCAGCAGCAGGGAAAGGTGACAAGGATCAATGCTTTATGTTTGAAGCCTTAACAAAGAACAACATTCTTACTATTTCAATCCATCTTGGCCACTGATGTAAATGTTAGAATGGTTTCTGAAATTTATTTTTAAGACTATTTCACCAAATTTAATTTCTTTGATTGTATCTATATATATTTCATAGAAAATATGAATATTTAAACTTCATTGTGCAGCTCTGTTTCAGCAGAAATGTAATATGCAAGGTATCTACAGGTAAGAGAATGTATAAGTTAAACCAGAAAATGTATATGAAAATTTGTCTTTTTTTTGTATACTGAAAGATAGATAAGTGGCCTGTTATGTCCAGTTTGTGTTTTTCTGTGCAACTTAAACACTATTTTCTATTTTCTATTTTCAAGTGAAGGAAACATTAATCTGCCAACTACATATTTTTTAACACTTAGGATATATCCAACAGTAATAGCAATTGTTATACTAATGCAATAGTAACAATAAGTTGTTCCTCTCACAGAAAAAAAAAAAAAAACATGGTAAATGCACATTAAGCTCATCGTACATATGTCCAAATTTCTAACTATGGATATATTTAGTGGGTTTTAAAGAAAAGCTTTACCATATGCTAAATTGATGTTACTTGACATAGTCCTGTGTGTTTATGTTACAGATAGTAAGCTTGAGGATGCCTGCTGCTTTTTTTGAAACCATTTATTTCTGTTGTTACTGTCACTTTTGACTGTGTATTGGGTTTACGTATCAAGATCCTGGATGTTGTGGGGCTGCGACCAGAGATGTTTGGATATTGCACTTAGGGAAGTGGTCTAGTAGTTGAGTGGGCTAGGACAAAGGCTGGACTTGATAATCTTAAAGGCCTGTTCCAGCTAAAACGATTCTATGATTCTATGCAGGGGTGGCCTCTGTAAGAAGGTGGTAAAGACTTCCAGAAGAAATACAGCTGATTCCAGGCAGGTATGCAACAGAGCTGCAAGTATGAGCAGCAGAGAGGTACTGTTATAGACTGACCACAATCACCCATTCTCCACCCTCCTTTGTGCTTCTGGGGGTAGGGTTGGAGATAGTCAGGAAGAGAGGAATGAAATTGAGCCTGTGAAAAGAAAGAAGCTGATTTTACTTTTTACTTTGTTTCTCACCATCCATCTCAATGTTTAACCGACATTAAATTTCACTAATTTTGAGCAGTCTTAGCATGTTTTGCCTGTGATGGTAATTAGTAAGTGCATGCCTTTATTTTGGCCCACAGGAATTTTCATCTTATTTTCCCCCCATCCCCTTTTGGAGAGGAGAGAGCAGCTGTATTGGAGTCTATCAGCTAGCCAAGTTTAACTCAAGACATTGCAAGAAATAATAAATAAAAGAATTTTATCATTCATATTTTTCAGGAACACCTTTATTAATTTAAATAATTGTATTATATATAAATATACTCTTAACATATTAAGTTAAATAATACAACACCATTCTGGCAAATTCTTGTTTTGTTTTCTTACTCCTTTGACTATCTATACCCTTTACTAGACTCTGGTTTATTATTTATTTATAAAACTTTCACATTTTTCTGTCTGTATATGCTGAAGGGCTCTATATTGGGGAAAAGAGATATAATTTATATTTTATAACTTCTTTCCAGTTGCTTCATAGAAAGTATGAATTTTTTTGTTTGCATGTTTTCACTATTTATTTTTTACACTAAAGTTTACAATTCTAGGTATCAATTAGATTAGCAGTGTCTTAAATATTTACCAATTATTATTCATGCATTTCTGTTCACACTTTTATCCTCTCAAATAATTCATTTAATTGTTTTCAAATTCGTAATGTTCACTTTTATAGTAGCTTGACTTTTCTTTTTACAAAATACTTTAACTGTCAAGTGAGATGTATCACAATGCACTCATATTGGATAAAGGGTTTTCAGAGGAAGAAAATGTTTTCTGCAGCTTAGAAATTCTGTAGATGTTTTGTATTTGCAATTTGAGTCTCATAGCACATCACATATTTAAGTGCTACAGGGTTTATTTTTCTCAGGTTTGATAAACTGCTGTTTCAGAAACAAATCATTCTCTTCTTCAATGTATTTTAGAGACTTTCTGACATAGTTGATGCTAATGGACTCCAAACAGTAAAGCCTTCCTTGACAAAGAGAACTCTCACTCATATTGCCCCAATTCAGTTTTACCTGCAAATGCCAGGAATAATACGCCTTATTTTAATATTATAGTCAGGAGAATCTTCCTAATAGATACATGTATTTAGACATTTAAATAAGAATTTTCATTCCTTTCAGTTTTGCATTCATGTTTATTTAGAGGCATTTAAATAATTGAAACACAAATTCTGTGTTATAAACCTCTGTTTTGTTCTTGTGGAGAAAACAAAACAAACCTCTTCTAGCTTAGATCAAAGCCACTATTCCAATACTATCCACAATAAAACTGGAAACTGAATTATGAAATGGGAAGAAAAGCCCATATGCTCTGTCTAAACCTTTCATTTTCACTATTCTGTTCACAATTCTAGGGATCACTTGACAGCTGATTTCGAAACTGAGTCTTACTACTAACTAAATTCTTCTCAGTGATCAAACAGGTAATGGGTATTTCAGTAACTTTAAACACCTCAGTAAGGACAAAATGAGATGCCTTTCACCTGAAGGATATGACACAGCAATGTATGAGAAGAATAAAGGAGCGTTTCATACCAGCTGTGATCTCAGGATTAAGATCTCTAAGCTCTGAATTTGTCCCTTCTGAATTCCCTGATGCAATAAAGTATTTTATATGTTTTTGGCTACTGGTCTCATTGATATACTAATTGAAAAGAAACAAGAAAACTTTCAAGGAAATTAAGAAAGAATATCAGAAATATTTCATGAAATATTTTTAAGAATTATGTCAATCTGTTGACATGTGAGACATGAATGTTTTACTGTCACAATTATTTGTTTAAATAAATTGATTTGTTTAAATTATTTGATTAAATGCTAAAAATCAGGATGATACTTGGGATTTCCCTTCAAATACTTAAAAAATATATATGTGGTATGTTTTTCAACATCTTTGATAAGATTTAACTCATGCAAGTTTTATGTGTAACAACTGGATATCTCAGTCTAAGACAGGCTTTAATTGTAGAATTAAAAGCAGATGCTTTGAAGGAAATTAGACTAAATTTTCTTGCATAGCTATTGTAATGGCTATATGTGGTTAACATGTCTCACACTACCTGTCTAGACAAAATTTAGTCAAGCTGAGTGAAAGCATAACTCAAGCTAAATAGAATCAATGTCTGTTTCCCTTAACAGCTCTTATTTCAAAGTACATTCTATCACTATTTGTGTATCTTAAAACAGTTGGGATCAATTAATTTCATTAGCTTTCCAGAGGAAATTCATCACATCTTAAGACAGATTTGTAGCATATGAGATTAATAGGAATCTAATAGTAACTTTTGCCTTGGTCATTAACTTTGTAGACAAACCTATATTCAACTTAGATTAAGTGCTTAACTCTTGGTTGGACATATTTAGGAATACAATTTTTTTCCCATGGTTATCACTATTCATCATTAAAAAAAGTCATTGAAATATTTTAAAAAATATAAATATGAATCCAAAAAAATATATTTAAATGCTTCCCCCTCTCTTCTTTTCAACTGCTAGTCATTTGTGGATATTTTTTAAAAAATATCATTCATATCTATAAAATATTTATAAAGTTAATAAATCTGAATAATTATGGAAAACGGATGAAATAAGGATGTTGTCTATCATATTAGCCTAAAAAATCCAACCCCAACTTCTAAAAGTGTTGCAGTTCTATGTATACAGATTTCAGTTCCCTGTAATTGACAAATATTTTGTGTTAATTGAAAATTTGCATCGAGAAGAATGTGGCCAGCAGGTCAAAGGAGGTTCTTCTTGCCCTCTACTCTGCCCTGATGAGTCCTCATCTGGAGTACTGTGTCTAGTTCTGGGCTCCTCAGCTCAAGAGGGACAGAGAACTTCTGGAGAGAGTCCAGTGCAGGGCCACCAAGATGATCAGGGGACTGGAACATCTTTCATACAAGGAAAGGTTGCAGGAACCCGGGCTGTTTAGATTAGAGGACACTGAGGGAGGATCTCATTAACATTTGCAAATACCTAAAGGGTAGGTGTCAGGAGGCTGAGACATTTCTTTTTTCTATTGTAGCTAGCAGCAGGACAAGGGGTAATGGGATGAAGCCGGAACAAAAAAAATTCCATTTAAATATAAGAAAAAACTATTTTACTGTGAGAGTGACAGAGCAGTGGCACAGACTGCCCAGAGGGGTTGTGGAGTCTCCTTCCTCGGAGGTCTTCAAGATAAGCCCGGACACGTTGCTGTGTGACCTAATCTAGGTAGACCTGCTTCAGCAGCGGGTTGGACTAGATGATCTCTAAAGATCCCTTCCAATCCCTACCATTCCATGAGTCTATGATATGATAAACATGTAGAGAACAGAGAAGTATTCACGAAGAAGAATCTAAAGAAGAGAAAGTAATTGTGAAGAATTCAAATTTTTTACACACACGTATATCTGTGTAAATAGAATTTAGTACTGAAATATATGTATTGAAATACACATACTTCACAAATAAATGTGAATTGAATTGTTTCAGGACAAGAAGTAGTACACAATATGGCAAACAGTTTCTATTCTGTGTTTCCTTACCTTTATGTTTTCTCATTGCAGATTTTTTTGAAAGTCACATGGATAACTGAATGATTTCTGAATAAATAAAACAAATTTATATCAACATTTTTCTAGAATACAGATATACTCCCTCTACCAAGTCTGGCTTGAAAAACGCATTCTGGCAATTAATGTAGAATTTGTTTACTTTGGTTTTAAAAATATAAAAAAAATCTTTGTTTGTCTTTCTTTAGGACATATGTGAATTGAAGACTTCTAAGAAATGTATATATGTATATTAACTATCTGCATATATGTTTATATTGATTAGAAATATAGATATAGTATTCATTGTATGCATACATAATAATATGGTTTTTTTTGTTGGCGAGTTGTAAGGATTGTGGAGTTTTTTGTGGTTCATTATCTATTTTACATCACCTAAAATCTGTTACAAGGAATTTGAATAACAGCAATAATAATAGCGATGATAATGAAGGGTAGAACACCATTGCCCTCCTTTTTGTTAATTAATAAAACAAATAAATAAAAGAAACTGTGCATGTTACTTCTGTGCTGGGTGCCAATCCATATTCTGATATAAATATATGAAGACAGCAGCTTTCCTGAAAATGCAGAATTTGGTTTATAAAGATCAAAGCTAGTCAATTTTATAAAAGACATACTAAACAAACTAATGTGTTTATTATAGTATGATTTCAACCCTACAGTGATTTATGTTTTTTTGCTTGCAAAGAGGAATCTTTCCTTATCTCTTTGAACAATGAAACCAGACGCCAAATCTGGAATGTATTTCCCATCAATGTCATGTGGCTTTATGATTTCCTGGCTGTCCTCTCTCACAGCCTTTTGGCTGATTCCACTTTTGATAGTGGTTACTGAAATGTGTATAGCACTTCTTCAAGATCAAGCTTTTAAACTTGGATTTTACAATCACATTCCCATTTGAATTGCCATTGGCTCCAAAGACACTAATTTGTGTATCAAAGATTTTAGAACTCTGCATTTGCCTTGAAAGACATTTTAAAACTTGTTCCCTTTCAAATGCTAACATTCCACTACATATAGGAAAAAAAGGCACACTTCATAAATGTTTGGTATTGATCTGTAATTTCCTATATACAGGCGATCGTAAACGGAATAATATAAGCATAAAAATGATGTGCTGTTTTAGACTGAAGTGTTTCTTCATGTGGCATACAACTTTTCTGTTTTATCATGACAGAAACAGATGTCTCAAAGGTATATTTAAATGTATGCATATAAAGATCAAGATTAATTTGCTTTGGCTTTACACGTTGTAATTGGCAAAATATCTACCAGATTTTTTTTTTTTCCGTAGATTCAGAACCTGAAAATGTTCTTTATTAGGTTACGTTTGTTTGGGTTTGGTTTTGATTTCTTTTTTTTTCCAATGGTTAGCTCTTAATATTCAGTACAAGTAGTATACTCATAGAAAGAACTACCCTTATCTTCTCATACATCTGCTCCCTACTTTTTATTGGAGCTGAGTAAATAATAGATTTCTCAGGTTATCAGTGAGATTAAATCAATTGGGAAAATAATTCAGAAAATAAATTAATAAAAATGTAAAATGCTTAGAAATAAGCAAAACCGAAACTGTCTATAGTCAATCATAGAAGACCTTAGATATAAGATAGCTATAAGATAGTTGAAAGATGAAAACATTCACTTTCATTATTTAAAATTCTCTGAGATATGTAAACCAAAGAATCATTAATAGATAGCAAGAAAGCAGCAACGTCAATTTGCATCATATATATTATAAATAAAGAAAATAAACAAAATATGACTGTAGAGTTCTCAAATTTTATCCTGGATCTATGTAATTGTCTAGTAAATCCTAATACATTACCAAAAAGCTCTTATGTTCTGGAATATGATGATTAGGGACCTGGACAATCTTCCTTATGACGAAAGACTACAGACTATAGGACTGTTTAGTCTAGACAGGAGATTGAAGGGGGATCTTATTAAAATTTATAAGTATATAAATGGTGGATGTCAGGAGGTTAAGGTGTCACTTTTTTTTTCTATTGTATCTAGCAAAAGGACAAGGTGTAATTGGAAGGAGCTGGAACACAGAAGGTTTAATTTAAACATAAGAAAAAATGATTTCACTGGGAGGATGATGGAGCCCTGACACAGGCTGCCCAGGGAGGGTGTGAAGTCTATTTCCTTGGAGGTCTTCAAGACTCACCTGGAGCTGTTTCTGTGTGACCTGATCTAGATGGACCTGCTTGACCACACTGAGCAACCAAATTAATTAAATAAAGCCACATTTATTTATGTATTTACAAAATATCAAAAAATGACATAATTGCTTTCATTTAGTCACTACTGGGACTTTTTTTTCCTGAAGAATTATAGTTTTATATGTGAACTGTTTTTTAAAAAATTCATCTCTCAATAAACAAAAGAAATGCTAAAAACCAAAAAGACCTTTAATATTTTTCAAATAGAAAAAAGAAAAAAGTTTGAATTCTTATTCACATAAAACAGATTTAAATTAAAGAATTAAATAGTAGATTACATGATTGCCATCTGTTTTTATTTTAAATTAATTGGATTTTTACTAACTGTAATGAAAATTCCAATCTGAATTATGAGAGTATACCTACATTTTTGCATTAATCACATAATGAAAAGTACAAATATGATTAGGTTTTTTGCCCTAAGAGCAACATTTAGTTAATTAAAATACTGAAAGTATTATGTCTATATAAGTGAATTAATTCTATTGAAGATAACTTTTTTTCAAAGTTGATTGTTAAAAAAACATTTTTTACTTTGTCAATAGAAATTCTAAACATTAATAAATTCTAACTAGACCGTCTTATCTTAAGAACCATGTCATTAAGAGGATTGTTAAAAAATACGACTATGCCTGAGTCAATTCTTTCTCAGTAAAAAAACTATTACAATACTACATTTGCATTCTCAGGGTCAGCTAAAATGGAGAGTCAGTATTTTTATTAGGCCAACTCTCTATTTGGGTGAAAAAAAATAAATCAGGCTTACAAGACCTTCTTTAGATTTGCACCATATGCTGAACAGTATAATAACTGCTGACTTTATATTTTAAGTCTGTATGTATTCAATAATCTCCAGGAAGAAATCAGGACAACTAAAATTTGGTGCTCAATTACTGAGAATCTTTAAGTCCACCTACTGTTGTTCTCTGACTACTTTTGAAACTTAGGCATATTCTTCAGAGGATTGTTTTATCATATGCTAAGATGGGAGATACAGATGGAAATTTGACAGCTAGGCTGGCAAAAAGTTCCAATGTGATAGTTTTAAGTTTTATGTCTCTTAAAAGGAGCAGTCTGTTCCTATATGTCAAACATAACCTGGTGGGGAAGAAGACCAGAATGCCTGAACAGAAAGCTTTAAGGGGTAGGCAACTCAGGAGGACTACAAGGATGTTGCGAGGTTATGCAAAGTGAAAATTAGAAGGGACAAAGCTCAACTAGAATTTAATCTGGCTACAGCAGTAAAAACCAATTAAAATGTTTCTATAAATATATCAGCAACAAAAGGAGGGCTAAGACGAATCTCCATCCTTTATTGCATATGGAGGGAAACATAGTGACAGAGGCTGTGAAAAAGGCTGAAGTACTTAGTGTCTTCTCTGCCTCAATCTTTAATAATAGAGCAGTTGCTCTCAGAATACCCAGCCCTTTCACCGAAAGACTTGTCAAGCATTGGAATAGGCTGCCCAGGGAAAATGGTTGTCACCATCTCTGGAGATACTAAAAGGTTAGTAAACAAATACGATGTTTGTGGACATGATGTAATCATGGAAATTGTTGTTGGACTCGATGGTCTTAAAGGTCTTTTCCAACCTAAAGCATTCTGTAGGATTAAAGGGATGAGTAACTTGGGACCATGGAGGATAAGGAATTATATTTAGGTTAAAATGTTAAAATTCCATCAAAAGACTGTGGACAGCTATATAGAGGGTGCTATACAGAAAATGATACGCAGAATGTGAAATTCCCAAATATAGCATTTTGAGATACAAAGTCTGTGTTGAATACATGGTATAGTTAAAATTTCTCTGTATTTTAAGTGTTACATTGATTATATACTTGGTCTATAGAGTCTATCTGAGAGTGGGTTGATTTTCTTCATAGTAGCTAATGTGGTGCTGTGTTTTGAATTTACAGCTAAAACTGTTGATAGTACACTATTGTTTAAGGAGCTGCTGAACAATATTGTCACAGCATCCTGGTCTTCTTACTCTGCCACCCTCCAGTGAGCAGGCTGGGAATGCAGAAGTCGCTAGAGGACACAATTGTGACAGCTGACTCCAAATGACTGAAAGGCTATCCCACACCATATGACACCATGTACAGCAATAAAAGGTCAAGGAGTACTAAGATGAGACTTTTATGGTTATATAGCATTTATTTTTCCAAGTAACTGTTGCATGTGCTGAGGTATGGCTTTGCAGGAAGTGTCTGGACATACTGATGGGAATCAGTAAATTAATTATTTCATGTGCAAAAGCATCATGTTTGTTTACTAAACTTTTAACAACTGCAGGGACGGTGACAATCATGTTTTGCTTCTCTTATGTATGCATTTTTGCTTCCCTTCTTAAATCATCTCAATCTCATTCCACAATTTTTTTCTTAGTTTTGCTCTTCCTTCTGAGGGTGAAGCAAATGACAGGCTAGGGGCTTAGCTGTCAGCTGAGGTCAATACACAACACCAGAACAGAAGGTTCAGGGCAGAGGCAGTAAAAGAATCCACTAAATAGTGTATATTATTTTGAAAGAGAGAAATATCTTGGATTATATTCATAACCTAGTTTACTGTTAGATTCAGTATTCTACTCTGACCAAAAATTTTTCATAATTTGTATAGAAAAAATACAGTTCTTAAATAGAAATCTATGAGATGCTGATCTCAATTTCTTTCCTCCATTTTTTTTCTATCTATTCTAGGTAAAAATAGAAGACAGAGAGGACAAATCTTAATAGAGAAGTCAGGATCTTTTGAAGACACCTTACCTAGGTGGACAAAACTTTTCCATTCACAGTGAACACTGTTTAAAGATTTAATATCCTAAAAGACAAAAGGAATTTATTTAAGTAGAATATTGAAATACAACAATCTTTGCTATAAATTGTATTTCGCAAGATACAGAACATTGTATGACTGTTCATTGTTTCATTTACTGCAAGAATAATTTTTCTTAATACAGAAACCAAATTACTGCTAATAGGCAGAATTATATTCCCCTCATTCCTAGCTGAGATTGATATAGAATGCTTTGTTGCCTTTCTGGCACTATCTGTAAAACTATGCTTGAATGACAAAGAGATTTGAGCAGAAAATTGTTAACAGTTTTTCTCTTGTTTAATCATGATTTCTAGTGATATTCACTCTCTCTGCAATTTTCTACCTGCTAAGACTTACCTTTTAATTAATATGCTGAAAAGCCCAATATTTGGTCAGACAAAACAGTGTATATTTAAATATACAGACAAGGTAATCAGTTTAAATGAGTGATGTGTGCCATTGTTCAGAAACTTTACAGGTTAGAGAAAAGGTCTTCCCTGTAAAATTCTGAGATTAAAAGATTTCTTCTTGTTTTTCAGAAGCAATGAATACTTTGTTTCAGTCTCTGTTGCTGTTTTACATGCTAAAGCCAGTGAAAAATAGATATATGCGGATTTTAATATAAAAGTTGCTGTTTCTGCACTGACAATTCAGAACAAATGTTTGAACCTTTGTCTTCCATATTTCATGTAAATTGCCTAATGTTAGAGTCCTTTCTGATGTCCATTAATACATAATTTAATATAATTTTTTTTGGTTTACAGTGGCACTATCATATTCTTCAGTACCACAGAAATGAAATAATAGATCTTTTTAAATACAAAATGGAGTTTGAATATAAAAGTTAAGCTCTGGTCTTTCTGGTTTGAAAATTAGCACTGGCAATAAAGATTTCACATTTGGAACTGTAATAATTGAGGTAATGATACATGAACTAAATAAAGAAACCCTGCTTTCATTTGCTTGAATGCTGTTTCCAAGATGTCAATGGAAAAACAAACAAAAAAAGTGATGAAGCCTCATTTTGCCATCATGGAAAGTATAAGAAATTTATTTCTAATAGAATGTAGCAATATTGACTAAGATTTCAATTTTTCAAGTATTCTTCTTTGTCTATAACTGATCTCTAAAATATATCCAAAGGGAAACTCTATTATCTGCTCAAAAAGAAGCGCAGAAGTGTTAAAAGTTGAAGAGAGAATCTCAAGGCCATACATTCTAAAGAGTTAACTTCACAGCTAAGCTTTCACAAACACAACCTCGTAATGCTACGGCTAGCATTTATTTCATTCTGTTGGCTCTGTACCATACAAAACAACACAAATGTTATGTTTAGAGTCATTTCTTTGCAAAGTTCATGACGTTGAAGCTTTATGAATTCCATTGTGTTTTCACATACACGGGAACCAACCAAAACCAAACTGTTTTTCTAGCTCTAAATATATTCTCTTTCCTGTGGATATAAACAACACAAATTCAACTTTTTTCTCCTATTTGCCTACAATACACAGTAAGCAGGAAATAACTGGGAAATCTTTGATTTCACTCAGAAGCATGAAAACATGTTCTCCCTCAAACACGGGAAGACATTACCACTTGTTTTTCAAGCACTATGACTAGACATTCGTTTTTCACCTTTCCAGGTGGAAGCTAAAAAGACGCATAACCTTCATCAAGTGCAAGATTTTTAGCTTTTCTTTCACACAATATTTTTCTCCTCTGAGATCACATATCAACACATATTTTTCCCTAAGTAGAAAGGGAAAAATAGACTTAGATGTTAGATTTAGGAAATCTTTGATCTGGTATTTTTTTCCCATGATAATGTGCAACATAAAACTTTAAGCCACCTCTCTTATAGAGACAAAAAATTAATTTTTATTATATTAACATTCTGAACATTCTTACTGAATGTCAGAACATTCTTTATATTTTATTTTTAATGTAATTCTTATAATTACTAATTTTCACTAGTAATTTTTTAAATCCACATTTCTGTTTTGAACCACTTTATCTTATTTTTCCTTTGTCTCTTAAGCTGTAGTTTTTAGATCTTTTAAATTAGCTCTCTAAGACCTGTGAAGACTAGCAAATTTCCAACTTTTAAATTAATTATGTTTTTTTTTAGAACCGATCACAGCATTTTATCATTAGTCCCACCAACAATATAATCAATTATGATTTTAATGTTTCTTAATTAATTTTTGCTTGTTGCACACAATATGTCATCAATTTCTTTGATGGAATCACTGTAGAGGATAATTGTGTGTTCCGCCCACCTCCATATTTCTAATGATACAAGATTAGCTCAGTATGACTCAAAGTATCTATAACCACAGGAAGAAAGAAGTCAAACCAACAAGTGTTACTCTTTAAGTTTTACAGAATATATCTAAATTGACCAAATAATTAAAGAACATCAACAGGCTTTGAGATAAAACAATAGTTTTCTGATACTCATGTTTTCCTCTGGAATGCATACTTTGGGAATATTTAGTACAGTCTTTTGCTTCTTTGTTTAAAAAAAAATTCATAGTGGCAAATATATTAATTATTGTGTTTTAGCTTGTATTATCTTGAAGGAACACGTTTCTGATAGTTAAACTGAATGAAAACATTTTAGTTTGTACTAACAAAATATTAATCCAAGTTTCTCTAGGTAGATACTAAGACTGTAAGAATTTAGCACCCTAGGTACACAAGCCTTTGTTTTACTTTATAGGACAGACTCCTCACCCAAACATCACGTACAAAGCACTCTGTGTTTCATTCTTCTTGAATTCATAGGGCTTATTTTGAAAAACAAGTAAATGTCATGCATAACAGGAAGCATAGTCAATTTTTGGCCTTAAACTTAATGAATTCAGTAGCTAAATCACAAGATTCATAGAGTATTAGGGCAACTAAAGTGAACATATTTTAAGGGGAGAGGCTCATCAAATTAATTCTGACTTGTTTTGATTAATCAAATAAATTATCTTGATATTCTATAAAAGTGTAGGATTTTTCATTTTCATTCTGACAATTTTGAGTGCTCATTATTGTGTATTTTTTTTCTTTCATATCCATTCTTAATGTTTGTTTTCTGTAACAAATTCATAACATGTTTTCCTCTTTTTCCTATTTCTAGATAACATTTTTTACTCCATTTTGGCTGAGGTAAGCTGGAAAAGACATTAAGATGCAGTTGCAGACTATCACTGTGGAATATCAGAACAAATGTATCAAGATTGAAGAAAAATATAATTCTATACAGACTTAGATGGAAATTATAACATCTTTTATAACATTTGTTATAACATCTTGCCAGAAGCTTTCTCTGTAGCTGACAGGGTTGAGGCCAGTCAGTTTTAAGCTGGACCCTGCACCTGACCCAGGCCTGGCCAATTAGTGATGGAGGTAACACCTCTGTGAATAACGTATTTGAGAAGAAGTTGTTGCACAGTTGAAAAATGGCAGCAGCAACAGGGAGAGAGAATGTGAAAACATCTCCACAGACACCAAGGTCAGTGAAGAAGAAGGGGGAGGAGGGTGCCTAGGCACTGAGAAGAAGACTCCCCTGCGATATGTGGTGAGGACCATGGTGAAGCAGGTTGTCCCCCTGCAGTCCATGAAGGACCACCGGGAAGCAGAGATCCACTCACAGCCTGTGGGGGAGGTGCTCACGCCGGAGCGGGTGGATGCCTGAAGGAGGCTATGGCTCCTTAAGAAGTTCATCCTGGAGCAAGCTCCTGGCAGGACTTGGGCATCTGTGGGGGAAGTGCCCACGCTGAAGCAGGTTTGCTGGCAGGACTTGTGATCCTGTGAGGGGACCCAGGCTGGAGCAGTCTGTCCCTGAAGGACTGTTTCTCCTGTTGGATGACCCACGCTGGGCCAGCTGCCCCGTGGGAGGGCCCATGTCAGAGCCTTCTTTTCAGTGCCTAAGCACCCTCCACCTTCTTCAGTGACCTTGGTGTCTGTGGAGATGTTTTCACATTCTCCCTCCGTGTTGCTGCTGCCATTTTTCAACTATGCAACAACTTCTTCTCAAATATGTTATTCACAGAGGTGTTACCTCCATCACTAATTGGCCAGGCCTGGGTCAGTTGCAGGGTCCATCTTAAAACTGACTGGTCCTAACCCTGTCAGCTAAAGAGGCAGCTTGTGGCAACTCTATTTAAAGAAGCCACCCCTCTAGCCCCCCTGCTAACGAAAAAAACCTGGCCCAGGCAAAACCACTGCACCTTGTTACAAATCTTTGGGGAACTCTATTATTTTTTAAACTGGACCAAATTGTTATTGATTACAGAAGATTTTTTTTATGGCAGATTTTGTAAAATTATTCATTGCAACTGAAGGTTTTCTTTACCCTTTGTACTAATTCCATTAATCATCAACTGTCTTTAAACTTAGCTTGAGAATAAATCTGGATCCAGCTATACCCAGGCTAAGGTTCCTCTCTGAGAAGGACTTCAGAAGGCAAGGGATTCCATTCTGAGTCTTGTGATTCAACAGAAGAGTATCCCTTACCTTTTCTGCCTCCAGCATCTCTTTCATTCTAAACTGACCATAACTCAATTCCACTTTAAGTATCTCTTCCAAGTACCAACTAATAGAGAGTGAAACTTGCGAATGAATTATTTTAGGACACATTCATATAAATTTATATTACAACTGCTTTTGCTACTATATTTGATGGTATTTCTTTAAACCTAAATCACTCATCCATGACAGCATTAGTGTGGGTTTCAAGTGAATGTCATGTTTACTGCCAGTGACTGCTGTTTGGTTCACAGTGCAGAGCCATTTCATTGCTTGCAAGCTGGAGTCCTTTGGAAGTAAATATAATCACAAGTGCCACTCTAGGTGTATCTTAACAGAGAATGTAAACTGCTGACTGCAATGGATACCCTTGAATCAGTATCAAGATGGGGACATTCAATGCAGATGACCAGATTAAATATAATGTGTAGTACAAGCACTGAATTTCAGATTGTATGTTTATAGAAGCTTGTTGCCAGCTATTTCAATTCAGTAATACATCTCTGTTAAGATTAATTCATTTCCAGTAAAAAACACTACATAAGCACAAATTTTAATACTCAATGGTGTTTTCACTTTTGCTTCAAAGATGTAAGAAAAGTTTTAAGACAAGTGTTGTGGTTTAGACCCATCTGGATAAAAAAGACCACAATCAGCCAAAAGTACCAAGAGCCTATCAAATTCCACACAGGGATGGCTCACTCACCGCTTACGGTCCCCACCAAAACCAAGACTACTTGACTTGGGGAAGAAAACAGAAATTAATTTAATCTGTTGCCAACAGAATCTACTCAATCTTCCACATAGTACCTTACAAACAGAACAAAACATTTCCTCATATAAGTAAAAATGTACACATAACAAATAAATTAAACACATATACTCCAAATCAACAGGAGATGAACAACATACATAAAATCCACCTGCCATTGCAACATAGCCCCAGTAGTCTGCTTTGCTTATTACTTCTTGAAATTACTATTCTTATCTCAAATTTCAGTTTCCAGTGCCCCAGGCCCCATATTGGACTCTAAAAAAGGCCTGTCAGCATTTAGGCCCAGCCAGGAATAAAGGAGCATGAGCAACTACTTGCCCACTCCTCCCTGTCCTGGTAGGATGAGGAGGAAAATAGGAAGAGAAAGATAAAACTTCCTCGGTTAAGATAAAGACAAGGGGAGAAGAAACAACCATAACAGTAATAAAGAATGTGCAAAATTAGGGGAATATACAAAGCTAGGGATGTACTAAGTAATGTCTCATCACCCAGGAGGATCAAAAACCATGGTTCATAAGACAGCCCCACTTGACAGCTCCCTCACCCATGATGTTGCTATGGTACTAAATACACTTTGACCAGCCAATGTCAGCTGTTCTGGTTGTGTCACTTCCTACATTCCTCTAAATGTTATCCCTGTCCAAGACAAACTGAGGATGTTAACTCTGTCTCTTTCTAGCTCCTTGTAAAAATTAACCCTATCCTGGCCAAACCCAGGACAGCAAGCTATATTCAAAACTATATATCGAGAGACATAAATGAGTAATTTTAATTATTATTTAATTATAGTTTATGAGCTAATTACTAATTATGTAGTATTTTCCCAGTACTGACTGGTGTATGTCATATGACGCTAAACTCCTCCTTTGCTTAAATTCCATATAAATTGGGGTTTTTCTGTTTACATTGGACAAGAACACACACATGAAAGATTATTATAGTCAACTGATTCATAGAATGTTTAAGATTGTGTTAATCTGCTCCCAAAGGTGTAAAATATCAGATTAGATCAACAATAGGTTCAGTCTTGCTTGAGGCTGCCTGCATTCTCAGGTATATTGCTGTACAGACATAATAAAAAAAAAAATAGTGTTGCTTCCAAGCCCAATAAAGTTTTTTTGTTTGTTTTCTGTCTGTGGATTTTAATATGCTTATTTTCATTCATATCATTTTTCCATCATCATCCTGTACTTTCATTCATTATTAAAAAAAACTCAAGAGAAACTACTTGTATATGAAATACTCATATATAGTGAAATCTTTAAAGTGCTTCTTGATGTTGGACAGATTTCCTTTCAGCTTTTTTAGGTTCATAATGACAACAGCAATTGGTACAAACATTTAATTTTTTTTAAGAGTGAAAATGTTTCAATTAACAGAAAGTTAAGACAGTAAAAAAGAGGTATATTCCCTCAAATTACCTGAACTTTTTCCTTAAGAGACAAATATTTTTGATAGTTATGTTCACATATTTGTGTGTAGTTCTGGGTGTAAGGGTTTAACTATTCCAGTTCTGGTAATAATGGTACTGTGGTGGTTTAGCCCTAACTGAACAATAACCAAACCACCCAGTTACTCCTCCCCAACTCAGCAGGATGGGGAGGAGAATCAAGAGAGAGTTGTAGAACTTTCTGGGTTGAGATAAGGACAGCTTAATAGAACACCACAATGAGTAGGCAGTTACAGTGATGGCCAAAGGACAAAGAAAAAGGAGCAATGCCCAATGTAACCGGTCACCGCGCTCAGCCCGACGCTCAGCCTGACGGCAGAACTGCAGTTCCCACACTGGCTGCAGCACCGCCCCGACCCAGCTGCTGCCCTTGTATCCCGAGCATGAGGTCACATGGGATTGAATAGCCTGGCCACGCACCCCTAGCGGCAGCTGGGGAGAGTTAATTCTATCCTGGCCAAACCCAGGACAGGTACTTACTGATATTTGTGAAGAAAAATATTAAGAAAATGTTAACTCCACTGGAACATATGAAATTAGACATTTAACATCTCGAGTCAAACAAAAAAATGACCTTAAAAGGCACAACCAGACCATCTTCTCCCCACTTCTCCCCTCTTCCCAGGCTCAGAGCCCTGATCCTGGTGTATCTCCTCCCCCACTAAACGGCTCGGGGAGCGGGGGGGAGGGATAGGGAATGGGAGTTTCAGTCAGTCTATTCCTGATAGCTTCTGTTCTTTAACTCTCCTCAGGGAAGGAGGGCTCCTTGCTGGTCCTGCCTGAACCTCTGCGGGGTCCCTCAGACACCTGGCAGCCTTGCACAAGCCGCTCTGAACGTGCATTCATCCCAAAGGCTGCAGCTCCTCTCTGCTTCTTGTGTGGGTCTGCTCTGCAGCGAGCAGGCTCTCCAGCACTGCCTGGGCCACGGCCACCTCCTCACACAGTCTCTCACCCTTCCAGGCACACTCACATGGAGCTGCTGGTTGCTCTCAGTCCTGCCATTGGTCTCCATGGGTTGCAGGTACAGCCTGTGTTCTCACCACGGCTTGCAGAGGGGTCTCTGGTCTGTCACTCCTTCTTCCTTTTTCCTTCTTTGACTGAGGGGTCCACAAGATTGCCTCCATCTTGTATCACTCTTAAAACCTCCTCAAAGCACTTCAATTTCCCATCCCTAAATAGTGATGACAGATGCACCAGATTGGCCCAGCCAGGCCGGAGGTGGATCTGAATTCAAGAGCCCAGGGAAAGTCAGAGATCGATTTACTGGGTCTTCATTGCAACCTACTCCCCTTGTTACCAAGCAAAACTGGCTCCTCACTAAACCATGACACTTTGTTTTGTTTTTTTCATTAATCAATTAAATCTTTTTCTTCTTAATTTGAATCTGTTTTGCCCATGACACTAATTGTGAAGTGATTTTTGTGTCCTCATCTTGATTCAGCAATGCCTCATTTTATTTCTTTCTGCCCTGTCTAGTTTAGGGGGATGAGTGAGAGAATGACTCAGTGGACATCTGGCACCCAGCCAGGACTGAAACCACTACACTCTTCAAGGTACTTCTTTACCTTTACATTAAGTATATATCATCATTTATCTATTATTATTGCAATAAATCAACCTTATAAGGGATTTCTCAAAATGGCTGGCAAATAAACATCTCAAATACACAGTTTCTGTCTTATATAGGAAATATTATGTTCAATAATCTACAGTTTTATCTTAGTAAAATGTTATATTTGTCACTTAGTATTTACCCGAATTCTCATCTTCTGAGCAATGGAAAGTAAATTAGTGAACTATTTAAAACAGAGGCATTCAAAGTGCTTTTTATAATAAAATGGAGGGACTGTTGCCCAGTGCATAACAAGATCCAAAATATATTAAGGATCTGATTGCAGGAAGGAAGAGAAATGTTCTGAAAAGAGGCACAGATTTTAAGAAGCAAAGCTTCTTTCTTCTAAGATAAAGATGAAGTAGTTTTTTCAAACCCACCTTGAAATGCTCACAATTGAGAGAACTGATGTATTTATGAGACAATCCCAAAGCAAAAGTACCTTTTATCCCAGTTTCAGAAGTGTCTTAAACATGACTTGAAAAGCAAGATATTTTTCCATTGAGAATAAAATTATTGCTTCGCTGGATCTAAACAACAGGTCATACAAGGTCAGTATACTGAAAGAATTAACTCATTGCAAGATACTTCTTACTATCGTATTAAGCCATTTTGCACAACTGTAGTTAATTATTCTTTTATGGGAATAAAAAGGATGAATTGTAAAAATTTCAGATTTTTTTTTTTTTTACAACATATAGTGCAGTATGCATCCTCAAAATGTTTGAGCTATGTCAGCAAAAGATGCTTCTTTCTAGAGACAGAAAATTCCAAGCAGATGACAGAATGCTGCCAGTCCTAGTTCATCACCACAGGAGAAAAAAGAAAAATCACCATTAAGAAGACAAGCTGGGAAACAAAACCCCATATATTTCAGAGCGAGGGTGAGCCAGAAACTGTATATATTCTTTTTTATTGTTCTAATTGTGCAGACCAATAGATTAAAAAAAAAAGAAAAAGTTAATGAACAATTTCTATGAGTTTCTATGAATTAAATTAGAAAAAGGAAAATTTCTTTGCATCAATACACTTCTGACTTTAACAGCTTCTAATACAAATCTCTTTCCTACAAAAATGAGAATCATTTTGTTATTGATTTTAGATTCTATGGATTAGTGCTTTATGTGCTTCCTACATGGTGCAATAGATCGGTATTTTTGAAGCTCAGTGAATGTATATGCATGTATAGAATCTCATTTCTCTTTTTAGCTATTACTGTGCTTAGGGTAATACAATATTTTTCTCATTGGATGTTATTTTCTTTGAAGTGATATTTAGATTTGTAATTGGTAGATTCTATTACAAGCTTTTCTTTTTTTCTGAAGTAGTTAAATTTCATAAGATATTTATTTTATATACGTGTATTTGTGACCCAGAGATTTTTTTTGACAGTGTAGCTTTATGTACACTTAAAAAACCCCAAAACATAACCCTTCCTTAAATATCCTAGAATGTCAGTGACCATGCAGTCAAGAAACAAAAGTGAGAATGCCAGAATACTGTCATGAAAATACCTCCTCTAGGAAAAGTTTCATTTTGAAGGTGCCATTTTGAAGGTGCTATAACCAGTAACATTCCCTGAAGGCTTCTTCGGCTATTGCAAGCATGTCTTGATAATTTGATTTTCATAAATACTATATTTGTTAAACCCTGTGAAAATGTGGCAAAAGCTTTTCTGTACTGCCTGTAGTAAAGATGACTTCCTTTCAAAAAATATAGGGACAAAAACTTTACATCATGCATAGAGCAACATTGAAATAACTTTGAATAACTCACTCACTGGATTCTACCCCATATATCAGCGTTGGAATGAGTCTTAGAGGCAGGTCAACATGATGGACATGCCTCTTGACTACTACTCTACACAGCAGCAATATTGCCAGCACGATGGAATCACTGCTATTTTACTTTTGGAGGTCTCTGGCATCTATAGAGTTAAAGATTGTCATTTTTGTTCAAATTCAAGCTCTTGACTAGGAAACTGTTCAAACATAGTATATTGCTTTGCAAATATATATACATAAATCGCTAATTTTATTTTCCAATAGTACTAGGCATTTTAAAGTCCTTCAAGTATTTCTTCTTGATAGTTAGCACATTTTCAGAAACATATAGATCTAATCATCAGCTATAAAATGCTCTTAATTGCTTACTACTGTATGTGTCAGTACAATAAAAGCATCATAAAACTGTGATATACAAGAACACAAGAAAAAGGAAAAATACAAAGCCTTATTCCTAATTTTGCAAGAACTATTGTACAGACAACAAACCAGAAAACATTATGAGGCATTAGTATAATGCTACAAATCTTACTTTTAAAACAACTCTATATCAAGCTTTTAATTTAACACCATTCCCCAAGGTTTAGGGTGAGTCTCATTTCCATGTGTTTGCACCAAAAATTCTTATTTTGTGGTATAAATACATGCAAAAATTGTGCATGCTCTGGAATTGCTTTCTTCAGCTCACCAGTACATTCAAGTTAGTACATTTAAAGGTTTTTCAGTATTTGAGTTACTGTATATCCAGTCTTGTTTGGTTTTTTAACATTTTAAGATAGAAGTCTTTTACTTTCAAATACAAGAAAAAATGTGGCAGAAAAGAATCTGATTAGTCAAGGTATGTTTTAGTAGGAGAAGTAAAGCATATTTTGAGAATTTCCATCAAAGCCACAGAGGAAATTTGATTTATGACACTGTGTATACTATGCCAAATCTTAACAGTCAGTCCTCTTCAGTTAAATGTGTTCTGCTCCATGTAAAATCACCCTTATAAATTAGCTTTTAGAAAGGAGTGTATGGAGTGCTTCCTCTTGTCCTTTCCAAAAGATATGTTTAGCATTTGTGGTGCTACTACTTGAATGACAGAATAAATAGCCTTTGTCCTTATTTTTATTTCATGGTATAATTTTATTCTTTCCAATGCTGTTTCCCCTTACTTGCTTATTTACTTGCTTCCTACAAACCTGCAGAAAATATGTCTTCTATACATCGAATGCACTTCCCCATCAAAAACCTAAACTCTGGCTATTTTATACTAATACTTCGTGTTATAATCTGAATAGTAATGCTAATAAAATCTGCAATAATAGCTTTCACAATGATATAAAGATATCAGCAATTTCTTCATAGTATTGTAAGTAGAAAAAACCCAGCATATTGACTTTAAATAAATATAAGGTGAAACATGCATTTTCTAATTCAAAGACATATTTCAAACATTCAGAGACAGATTTTGTCATACTGGTGTACAGCTGTGTCACTAGCTTTTACATTTTTACCCATAATCTACATTTATAGGTGTTTTTATGATCTAGAAGTCAGTGTTTAGCTCTAAAACTATCAATATGAGTTTCTCTATTATTTCCCACAATATTAGCTGTTGAATCAATTTAAATCTAGAGATGCGACGTAAAATTTAAGTTAACATATTTAAATCCTGAACTGTTAGTGCTAGCACTGACCTGATAGGAAGCACTATCGGTCTGCTAGTATCAACTAGCATATTTTTAAACTATCAGCTTGGCCTGAAAATGATCAATGTTTATGTTTAAGAAAATATACTCAAAGGAAAACTTTTCTTCAATGTATCACTTCCCTATACCTTAATTTGTAAACCAAATCTTTTGTTTTTTTTTTTTTAAATAACAGCAATTATAATTCTGTGGATCTCTATTCTCTGCAGACATGGTAAATCTTAATAAGGTAATGCTTTAATATCGGTAATAAGGTAATGTCTTAATATTTATATTTTTTAATGGTCTCCGCATGGTACAGAATATGTGCATATGTAAATGCCAACGTACATGACCTGTGCCAACTCCCAAATCATATTCAGGAGCTGCTTGGGTAAATACTGGCTAGCCTTGTCCAGAGCTGTGCCCAGGGATCATTTTCATCGTTCACTGTCACAGAGAAATGAGACCCAGTGTATAAGAACATTTTATCTACTGTGTCTGATTTGCTGTCATAGTCACAGCCTAGCTGAACCAACACTAGAGCAGAGGATACCTAAACTCTTAGGATAAGCAATGGAGGTTAAATAAGTTATTCTGAAGTGTTTGGAGATGCAGATTTTTCCTTCCTACTTTAGACAACAAAATCAGATGGACTAACTCAATGTACATCTGTAGATTCTCAATAATAAAACCAGTGTTTTGGAAAACATGAGTTCATATGCTACTTTTAATTTATAGCTCTAGTTGAAATAATGAATAAGCTGGAAACACACTGCCCACTCTGTAGTAAGATGTATTTATATACATCAGTCACAGTATCGTTAAGTCTCATCTCCTCAAAATCTCACCTTTGTTTGAGATGCCACAAATTTTGTTCTGCTTGACTCAGGCAGCCACTGCAAAGAGTTATTTAATGCTGAACTGAGGTATAACAAAGCATTTAATTTCACAACTGGATGCTTTTATGCACATGCTCCAGTCATCATAACCCTGGAGCTTAGTCTTACAATGACAATACTTCTCTTATGTACATTTTATTATTTGGAACATTGGTTTCATGAAATTGTATGTTTATTTCAAATAGTTGGAATACATAATATGTTTTGAATTCCAGTTGTTTTGATAACTAACTAAAAGACTTTTATTGCCAAACTTATAAAGTCAGCTTTACTAAAGCTATAGATACCATTGATAAAATGTACTTAATATAATATGGACATAATACATGTTCTGGTTTCATGACATTTCATTAGACTAAAAGTAGAATTTAAATCACCTAACTCCATTGTCTAGAAAATAAGTATCTAGGCAAAGCACATCTTCTAGTAATTGTCTATAATCAGTGCAGTTGATTATCCTGGGGACAATTCATGTCATTTCTCTACTTTTAAGCTGAATGAATCACTAGCTGGAAATGTCTTCCATTAACTTGAAAAGGAACTTTTATACGACTCTGACTTCACATCTCAGAGTCCAAGTGCCTCTGAATCTTCACTTTGAGGTAACAGCTTGGTAAAATGAATATAAATTAGAACTTTAATTTTCACCTTGCAGTTGTTTAAAATAGAAAATACATTCTGATTTCAGATTAAGTAGCCTTTAATTGCATTTTTTATATCAATTATATATTTATTTTCAGAGAAACTTGAATAGTAGGAAAGAAAAAGAAAAATCTTCTTGGATTCCTAATTTTAATAGGAAAGCAGAAGGTCTAGTATGTCTCATAATCTACAATGACATTGACACATTCATAAACTTCACAAAAAACTGTAAAAATATTTTTCTTCATTTAAAAGATAGCTTTTCTTATGAATTAATAATTTTCACAAGTGTTAATTAATTTAAAATGACTTATTCACGCTCTTCAATTTCTAACAGGTAAATAGATTTTTTACTATCATGAAATACAAGGATGTATTCCTTTTTCATTCGGTAAGAAACTACACTATTTCCACTGAGGAAATTGAATGTCAGTCAGGAAAAGTGACTCATTTAATGGAATGTGAGCTCACACATAGAGAGTACAGTGTCAGCAAATGCTGTGGTATACTCCAAGCAATTTAGTACCTAGAATTTAAAGCAGCAACATTTTATTGAAGTACTGTAATAACACTGTGTTAACTACCCACAACTGTCACAAATATTTTGAATCAACATTTTACTTCATAAAGCCAACTGTGTAAAACTTTCATTACAGAGAGTAAGACCATGCAAAACAAGATTATGACATGTTCCATTTGTGAATGCAAAACTCATCTCAATTGTCTAGTTGTCCAGAGCATAGGAAAAATTTAGTAAAGTGTAACTGTCCCATCTGATGAATTTATTTCCTTTCTTCCAAGTTTTTAAAAATAAAACCACAATGCTCATCAAGTGGGCTGTTATTTTCTAGATTATCATATGCTTTTGGTAAATGTCATTTACTTCCTTTCTAAAGCTCTCTGTGGTAAAGTAGGACTGTATCTAAATCAGGGTCAAAAATCCCATGTCAAAAATGTCCAGTCATACTGGAGAAATGTGTCCAGCGTCTTCTATTTTTGAAATAGAAGACTACTTTAACTCCTTGTGCTTAACTATGTCTTCATAGGAATTCTTTTGGAGACAAAAGACGAGAAAAGGAAAGTCTGGAATTTTCCTACCTAAAAAAGAAATCCCTATACAAACCATACTAGCATTTTTTTGTTTTCTTTAGAGAACAACTGAAGAGAATTTCTGGAGATGATCTTAAAGAAATATAGTTCAGAAAAATAGCAAGTACCCAAAGAAATAATGAGTTGTTATCTACTTCCTCAAAGGCAGGAATCTTCTTCTAGGTGAATAATTTGTCTCACATGCTCTGCTTTAAGTGGTAAGTATCTTTCGGTGGAATAAATTAAAATTATTAAGATGACCTTATCAGTTCTTTAGTTTATTTTGGTTTCTGACTTATATGACTGCCCATAGAGTTAGTTGTTTCAAAGGATGTACATTTTTACTCTAAGTTTTGTGCATAAGTAACAGAAAAATGAGAGACTTGGCATGATTTTCATAGTGCATTCAGATTTTTTGCCTAGTATCTTGAAAATTAAAATAATTCTGTTTCACTTTCCTGTCAGTGGACTTATTGAAAAAAACACCTATTAATTAAAAATACATAGGGAATGATGGTATTAACTGATAAACATCAATAATAATCATGATCAGAATATGAAAAAGAGTGAGAAATGGTAGGATTTGTGAGGAAAAATATTTTGGAAAGAAACTTACTTTGAAAAATTTTTCAAAGAGAAGGTATTTGATGTACATGAAGGTGTAAGGAGTGGGACAGAGTATATTGGGGAGGTTTAGATTGGATATTAGGAAAAATTTCTTCACCAAAAATATTGTTAAGCTTTGGAAAAGACTGCCCAGGGAAGTGGTGGTGTCATCATCTCTAAAGGTATTGAAAAGGGTTGTAGATGTGGCATTTAGAGATATGTTTTAGTGGTGGACATGACAGTGCTTGGTTAATGATTGGATTCAGTGATATTAGAAGTCTTTTCCAACCTACCTATTTCCTACCTATTTCCTTCAAGTTTTTTCTGAAATACACTTACATAAAACAGACTTCCTTTTTTGGAGGTGTAAAACTGAAGTGCACTATTACTAACACTATTTCATTTGTATAACAAGGGTATTTAAAGTCCCAGTGTACTATCAATATCATACATGTGTAAAATTCCCAGAAATAATTCCCAGTATCTTCTCTGGATTTACTAATTCCTTCTTAATCATTTATTTAGATAGATGTCTCAGTCATGCAACCAGAGAATGAATAGAAGGACACTAGCGGGTACTACCTATGCATAGTCCTTATGGCTGAATCAAGAATGAACATTTGGTAGGCCAAATTTGCCAGTCTGCTATATATATTATCAAACTCAGAGAAAATAGCAAGAGAAGCAGAAGAGACACCCTCTAGGCTTTTCTAACCTATTCCTTGGAAATAATCAGTAATTAGCAAGTATTTAATACCTTGAACTGGTTCATATCAAAATCAACTGTAGAGCTTTGTGTTTATCTTAAATTAGTTTGATTTTGATTTTCATTTGAAACAACTAAAGTTTCTCTGTTACTCCCATAATTACCTTGAATTTCTTTAAAGCTAACAAGTGACAGCCCAGAAAAAATAGCTAAATTATTGATGCGTGTACTGGACCAAAACATATCTTAAGTATGCTATAAAAACTCCTATATCCTCAATGGTATACAAATATCAATGTAAATTTTTTGGAGAAAATATAAACTAAAATAATCTCTCCACTACAGGGTCAGATATCCATAGAAATGTAAGCAGCAGAAGTTTAAATGATCCTGGAAGCAGAACTTGAGCAGAATACTCTTTCTCATTTAAGGCTAAGGAATCTGTAAAATGAGATGACTTTTGTTACCTTATGCAAGGTGGGATCTTAGATCACAATGCTAGCTATCCCTAAACCATGATTTAGGGTTGGCAATTCAAGGTAAGGAGTCTTATGGCTAGCAATCACAGAGACTCTTCTGGTCTCCCTCTCCCAAAATTTCATCCACTGTACTTCCTGTGTATTTCACTGGCGCATATGTTCACACAAGAAGCCATTTCAGGGAGGAAAAACACAATGTAACAGAAATGCATTGCTGGATGTAAGATAAAGAGCAACACCTACTCTTTTGCACTGACTTGAGGAGGGAGATGCCACTTATACCTTAACTTGGTACTAAATAATTAGATGGGGGGGGTGGAGGGATAGGTGTTTTAATTATTTCCTATAGAAACACCTAACACACAGTAAAGATAATGATTCAAAAATACAAACAAGAAGAAAGAACATCCTTCTTTCTGCACAAAAGTCTTTTTATTATTCATTTGCAAATTTGCAACTTCATTTCAGGTTTCTTTGATCTCCAGATTTCTACATCTGCACAGATCTAAGCTCATATAAATATGCCCTTCTGAGCACATGCATAGGAGACTACTCCCACAGAGAGGAATGGTGGGCTAAACTGTGAAAGAATGAAAGAGAAAGGAGAACGGATAAGCCTATAAATAGAAAGTCAAACACTGAGATGGAATACAACAGCCAGCAGCCTACATGGAGAGCAAGTAGATAACATGATTTTTTCTTAAGCTAATAATTAGCAGTGGAAAGGGTAATTGTGAGACAGAGCAACTCATAGTAATAAGAGTCCTGCACCTCAGGGGGAACAACCATATGGGCCAGTACAGTATGGGATTGACCTGCTGGAAAGCAACTCCATCGATAAGGACCTGAGAGTTTGATGGACAGCAAACTAAACGTGAGTGAGCTAGCAATGTGTCATTGTGGCAAAGAAGACCAATGGCATTCTGGGGCACATCAAGAACAGTGGGTCCAACAGGTTGAAGGAGGCTCCTCTCCTCTACTGTGCCCTGTAAAGTCACATCTGGAGCACTGTGTTCAGTTCTGGGTTCCCCAGTCTGAGACACTTGGGGAACTTCTGGAGAAAGTGGAGCAGGGACTACCAAGATGATCAGGGAACAGGAGTGTGTAATGAGGAAAGGCTGATCTGGGGCTATTTAGCCTGGAGAAGAAAAGATTAAGAGGGAGCCTTATGAACACCTGAAAATACTTAAAGATTGAGTGTCAATAAGATGGAGTGAATCTTTAGTGCCCAGTGACAGGAAAGAAAGGGTAAGGGACACAAGCTGGAAAACAGGAAGTTCTACTTGAATATGAGGAAAGACTACTGTAAGGGTGAGAGAGCACTGGCACAGGCTGTCCATAGAGTTTGTGGAGTCTCTTTCTCTGGAGGTTTTCAAAACCCACCTGAACAACTTCCTGTGTAACTTGATTAAGATTAACCTGGTTTTGCAGGGGTTTTCACTAGATGATCTCTAGTGGCCCCTTCTAACCCCTACTATTCTGTGATTCTATGGTATTCCTCTATTTCTTGATCTTTTACTAAGATATTTTTAAAAATGCATGTTCCAAATAAAATTTATAATTAACAAATACACTTTTTATTGATCTTATTTATTAATTTTTAGAATAATCTGCCAATGAATCTCTGTAAGGATTGCATACCTATCAGTGAGTGTTTACAGACTTTAAATAGATCACAGAGAATTTTGTAATAAAATGAGCAGTTAAAACAGAAGCTTTTTTGAGGACTTATTTTGCTGTGCTTTGTTATTTTTCTGTGCTGATTTGTTCATAGCTGATTGATGTTTGTGTTAGAAAAGTATAATGAGACACATCTTTTGAACACATATTTCTTGCAGAGACTGCACAGCGGGAATTATTCTACAGTCATAAGAAAAGTACTAAAATATCTTCCCAAGTCAAAGGACACTTTCTGTGAGTGCCAGTTAGAAGAACCTGTCAAGACTTCAGGATCTGGTTCTTCAGTTGGCAGACAGAGAGCACAACAGATCATAATGTGACAGTCCCCTGAGGGGCCAAAATGTGTAAAGGGCTTTCACTCTTCCCGAAGTAGCAACACAGGACATTTTAAATATTGCTGAGGCCATAACCCTGACATTTTCTGTCTTGACCAGAGTTCTGGAGTAAAGCAACCCTGTTCAATCTGTGCAGAAGGCCATCCCAAGCAAAGAAATAAAATCAAAAGATTTTTTTTTAGGTTGTGACACATAATCTGTTAAACAGTTTTTGTCAAATTAGTTCTTCATTACCAAATACGCACTTTCAATTAGATAGAGAAATAAAAACTGTATGAAACTTTTAGATGATCTTTCAAGGCCCCTTTCAACTGTAAAGATTCTGTGATACTGTGAGTCTGTGGAAGATTTGTCTTAAAATGACGACTCAGAATTCCATATAATACACTATCAGTAAAATTCAGGTGTATATATCAAATTAATTTGTAATACTTCCTGTAAATAAGATGGAAAATTTATCATAACTTTAACTTTTTCAAGTGGTAAAGGTCATGTTCTAAGTGGTATTTTTTAGAGCTTTCTTTTAAAAAAAACAGAAAAATTCTTTTTAGAATGTACTGAACCTGCAAATCTTTTTTTTTCTATATGATCTTTGGAGATTTTAACACAGAGATAACTTGAACATAAAGTCTGAATAAAACCAATACTGAAGAATTATACAGCAAAAATCATTAATGCTATTAAAAAGACTGTGCACTTGGATGAAGGCACTGTGGTTGTTCTGTCTGGAGAAAAGGAGGCTCAGGGAAGATCTTCTTGCATTCCACAACTACTTGAAAGTTGAGGTGGGTGTTGGTCCTTTGTCCCTCAGTCTGGGTCTTCCTGCACTCCAGAAATAATCTTGTTTTTCATGGTATCTGAAATAAAAGACTCATATCACCAGGACAAAGGACCAAGCTAGAAATACAATATTTTTCACCATATCAGTAAAAATCAGGCTGATAGACGCTGACTTTCTAAATTCCCAAAGAAATATTTGTTGGGTTTTTTTTGTTAAAGAGGGAAAAAAAGAGACATTCCCTATGTTCCTTCTTGTTATCAGATATTGGAGGAGTAGGAAGTAACTTCAGTTCTCCTACAACTGTGCAAGTAGAGACAGAGAGAGGAGGACTGTTTGAAGTACTTTTTTGGCTTTACTTGATTTAATGTTTCATGAGTAGCAGAGGAGGACACTGAAAATTTCAGATGGCTTTTAAAGGACAGTGGATTTTAACCTGACCTATTGTATAAGAGAACTCTCAGGAAAAAGGAACTGAGAGAAGACAAAACCACAGGTGAAACCAGGGGAGCAGAGATAAAAGATGGATTGGCAAAAGCTAATTTTATTCCGTAGAAGCTGATTTCATAGAACAGTTTCCATAGTGTTTGGCAAGAAGCCGCTTGAGAGGTAACAGAAAGCTGGACTCTTGATCTGAATTACCTCTGTTGCTGCCTGTCTCTTGCTAATGACTTTTAAGTGATATGTAGGAAGTTAGTGCTTTTAGGCTGAAGTTCACAAATTGAATGAAATTAAGTTCCCTGAGTAGAAGAGAAAGAAAAAAATAAAGTTGTAGACAGTATTTAAAAGGCAAGCAGAATTAAACCTGATCTAAAAAGGTTTTCTTGTTCTTAAAACACACAGAAAAAAATAACTTTTCCAGAATTTTAAAGATACTGAGATTCTGAGCAAATTATTTTTTCAGAATGTTATTTTTCTCTGATATAAAATAGAATAATAAAAAAGAAACAATAAATAGTAATAAATAAGAAAAAAATGACAATAATTATCCTATATTGCTTGTGACAGTTATGCCTTTTGTCACTGGAAGACTGGTATCAGCATTTTTTCTGAAGCTACACAACTCTTTTGCTAACACTACTAATTTTCTTTGAAGAGGAATACACTATTCTAAAATCAGATGCATAATACATACAGAAATTAAGTGTATAGTGTATATCTACCTACGTCGATATAGATGTCATTAAAGGTCACATCAAGTTCTCAGTGCTTCCTTAAATGTACAATTACATGATCTACAAATTAGTGACAGTTTTGCTTTTAACTGTGACTAAACTCAACACTTTCAAATAGATTGATGCCTGTCAACAAGCTCAGGCAACAAGATGAGCAAGTGTACTTAATCTGGGAATCTTTTTGTATGTGTGTGACTGCAGTTGTGAATATTCCTGTGTTTATATCTGCATATATACTCATAATCAAATATTTTTCTGCTTTAATGAGTTTTAGTAAAAAAATCCTCCTTAATATCTATAGGAGCTAATAGTTTTAAAATGGAATATGAAAAGAACATGTTAATTCCCCATTTTCATTCTCCCTTCATCCACTAATCCACCCACGGAAATAAACAAGCAAGTCTTCACACTGAACCCTCCCTAACAGCACCTGGAGATGCTAGAAAACTCTGGTACTTTCTGCTATTGTTTGTGGAGGACTTGATGTCAACATTTCAGTGTTGACAGAGGAAACAATAGTGACAACATTGTAAAGTAAGCAAAAATCAAGCACATCATAGTCATATTTTTATGTAATACTTTCAATTTAAATTTCCATAAGCTCTACTTAATATTAAATTGACTAATTTATCAGGATCCTAGTAATTGTTCCTTATTTGGGTTATTTACTTGAGTTATGTGACCTATAAAATTTAAGTTATAGCATTCAGTCGTTGTGCATATTTAAATTAAAAAGAGAATAATCTATTCTTACACGTTTATACGTAAAATATTCCTAAATTGTATTTATTAATTGTAATTTAGAGATTTAGTCAAAGATCAAATAACTCCAGTAAAAATGTTGCTTTGAATCTTGGACTATGTATTTTTTTTTAATATAACAATAGTTCTATTACCTAGCAAAATAAGATCCTCTATCTTAAGAGCAGAAGATAGTGATTTTTACACAACCAAAGAAATTTTAAAGGCTTGGTTTTCTTGACCTATGTCTGCAAACCAAAGAAATCTAAACTCGCTGCCTTGTACAATGCAATTTCTGTACTAGATAAGGATAATTAATGGAATTTATGAAAGTTCTTTCTTCAGTGTTTTTCTAGAAATTAAAATTGAAATATGCACTTTTAGTTACTATTTAAATTTTTTTACATACTCTTGGGTTCTCGACTGCAACAATGTGTTTTATCTAAAAAAAATAAATATAATGCAAAATGATTGGGTTATAGGAAAATATGCATTTCAGCCTGGCTTGATTCCAGCTGAGAAGCCGTTAAGCTTTCCTGAAAACAGCTCAGTTATTGTTTTTCATGTACATGACCTTAAACTAGAGAAAATGTTGTGTTTTTCTGTTGAGGAAAAATAAATAACAGACCTTATATTTCTTTAATATGTTTACAAGAGTGTTAAGCAATTAGTACTGAAATTTTCAAAGTGTTTATTTTTTTTTTTTTAATATTCACTTCTGTGGAATGCCTTAATTCATAGTAGGCGTACTATAAAAAAAAAAACAACCAAAAAACAAAAGAAGTAAATACCAGCTCTCTTTTCTTACCAGAAGAGTAAGCCTGGACTATTATTTTCATCCCAGAATTTTTTAAGGTTATTATTTCCAATACTTATTCAAAATACTTATTAAAATTGAATTTTCCAACATTTCTCTGAGCAAAAAATTTATCTTCTCATGTGCTGTATACAGATTTAAATGTGAAAACCTATAGTCTATAGACTTGCAGAAACTATGCCTTAAAAATATAATCTAAATTAAACTACTTCACAAAAATTATGGTCCTTATACCAGATACTGGGTTGGGTTTTTTTTATATCCTTTGGTTTGTTGTTGTGCAATTTGAATTCTACCTTCATGCCACTCTGCTCATATTTTTAATTCAGCTAATTTCAGGAACAGAGTCTCTGTTGTAAGCCTCTGTTTGGTATTTTATTTTTTCCTGATTCATGTGCCACAGTGCTTGTGATTTTGTCTAAGATAGATCCTCACCTAGGATTTTAATTCCCTCTCATTTTATTCAAATGCAGCCGTTTCACACACACTCCCAAAGGACAGATGTTTCACTTTGTTTTGCAGAAGTGAACCCCAGGTTTCCCTTTGTACCCCCAGGTGTAATGTTCTAATATGGAAAGCTCCACGGTAGCAAGTGAGAGCCTGTCACTGACAATGGAGTGAAGCCCATCAAGGTTACTGAGATTCTAATCTGAGAGTCTACAGAGAATAGGTTCAAATTCTAGAACAAGAAGTATTTATCAAAAGGTGAAGAATAAGCTACAAAGCACTGAAGAAGGTGGCAAGCAGAAAGAAGGAATCAGACTATTTACATATTTCAAAAATTATTTTATTTATGAAAGGATCCATTTTTTTCTTTCTTCATACTGCATCAGCAGAGATCAGGTGGTCTGCATCCCACGACTAAGATGGATTGTAGCCTGTGAGTGACAAGCTGACATGTCAGGTATTAAAGAGAGGGTTTTTATGGGGTTAAAATTGCCATTCAAGCAATAGTAAAATGCACAGTTGGATCGTACCTATTTGTCCTGGAGCGCTAAAGATGTAGAATCAAATGGATAACCTGGTTTTATAACATCTCGAATTAGAGACAGAAATATCTTTGTCCAGTGAGATATCACGAGATAATTCCAGCATAAAATTGACTTCAGGCTCAGCTCTGGGGAGTAAAGGGAAGAGAAAAATTAGTGCATGCTAAGCTCTTCCTTTTGCAATCTGATTTGAAGTTTCTTGGACAAATATTGCCTTGCAGCTATGGGACTTTTCACTGATACATCTCTAGCTACATAAGCTTTCTAAGCTTATACTAGCACCATTTCTTTAAAAGTTACTTTTCAAAATTGACAATATTTTTCCTTAATAGTTTGTGAAGATTTAGAAAAAATGATACTTCCTGACTTATTTCCTGTTTCCGATAGCTCTAATTTTTAACCACTTGAAAAAGGAATCTTCTGAAGGAAATCATCACCTACTAAATAATAGGCTACTAACTTCAAGAACTTAGCTAACATCTGTTTTCTGAAGCATCACATATAAAAAAAATTACATTTTTTGACAGAAGTGAATAATTACTTCCCTGTGTGTCCTGTTACATTGTTGAATAATACATAAGATTAAAGTCTTGGGTATATTATGGAAACTAAAAGCAATATGTTGACTCTTAAGGATTATCAGTATGCAGAATATCACAGAGCAGAAGATATGAAGGTAGATAGATTAAAGAGAATCAGGCAAAAACTAAACCTACTCATTCAAAATATCCTGCTGTGAAAATAATGAAAGAGGATGAGTTTAATCCAAATATACTGAAAATTACAAGCCATAAAACAGATAAAAACCCCTAATATATATTAAGAAATCATTTCAATTTTATTACTTTTAACATTTTTTAAAGATTCAAAACTTGTAGTTGTAACTGAAGGAAGAGAAATGAGAAAGCAGGGATTTAGATAAAGAAACAATAATATCATCATGTCTGGAAATAAATCATGTCTGGAAAATAGCAAAACAAAGGATGGGAATACAAATGGAAGACGTAAGATATTTATGATATCAGGATCTGTGGACTGAGCTATACCTGTAAGAGTTCTGTTTTATTCTTCATAAATTCATACTGAGATTCTTTTAAGATGTTAATATGAACACAATTATATTTGGAACAAGGGAAAAAATTCTATCCAAGAATGTCCAAGAAATTCTGAGGAGGAATACTAATACTGCCTGACATACCTACATTCTCAGACATAAAGGGAAAATACATGCTTTCAGAACTTGAAAACAATTTTTTTTCTTCCTAAAGTTCATAGCTGCCTATTCTTCTTGCTCTTGATAAGAGTGCCACAAAGCAGGCTAAGCAGAGTCTTCAGTTTCAATTATGCATGCAACCTTGGAGAAGTTAGATGACATTTTAGCACCTGCAAAGATGGGCATCAATTATGTATGTGTGAGACAGATTTTCTAGGTTGTTAGAATGATAGCACGTGACGGAAAATACTGTGTTCATAGTTTTTTCCTCATTGTCTCTCCCCTGAGCACTTTCTAGCAGATAGAAACCAGTCATAGTTTTTCATCACTAATTTAATTGTAACACAAGTACAAATACATGGTTTGCTTTTTTTTTTTTTTTTTTTGGAAAAAACCCACAAACCAACAACTCAAATCTCTGTTATTTTATTATGTTAAACAGAATCACAGAATCAAAGACTCTTAGGGATTGGGAGGGACCTGGAAAGATCATCTAGTCCAACTCCCTTGCCAGAGCAGGACTACATAGAATAGGTCAGAGAGGAACTTGTCCAGGTGTGTTTTTAATGTCTGCAGACAAGGAGATTCAAGATTCCTTGAATTCAAAGCAGAATGAATAAAGATAATTATTTTACTGAGATTTCACAACAGTGTAAGTCTTGAAGCTAATGAAATGACTCATGTCTTTGGAGAAAACACAGAGAAAAGCTGGTCCTTTTTGAAGCCTTTCTCCCTTGGATATTTGTCAAAGGGATAATCTCATTCTATTATTGTAATAAAAGAGTCATAAAATTGTGGCAATTTGAGTGAAAACAATGTCATAGTTTTATCAAAATACACAGAAGTCTGAACTAGATTTTTCAAAAGAAGAGTGAAATATTTTAGTCAAAAGATTTGGAGTACTTTGTTTCTGTGTTAGACTTCATTGTTTTGAAGAGAAATTTTAGGTATATACTAGCATGACTTGTTTAAGGACAATTAAGTTCTAGTGGTTTTACGTTTACTGAAATATGCACTGTTGGTCAGCTGGAAGTGCTCCTGAATTTGGATTGTATTCAAGGGAAAGCGCAGAAAACAGAATCTGACAGAAATGAAAAAGAAATAGAAAAAAAATATATTTTCATGTAAACCAATTATTATTAGAGTATTAGCTACATTAACAAAATTTTGTATTTCAAAATGAGCAAAACTCTTTGATTAACCACCCACAGAGGCTGTGAGTTCTGCATTATTTCACATGACAGCTAGAACATTTGACTATCTGATTGTAAGACAGTGATCAATAACAAAAAATGAAATAATAATAAAAAAAAATTCCCAGAGACTTTACACTCACATTTTGCTTCAAGATTTTTTCTGCTAGGAAGAGGGGGAATGATCTTGATAGTATTTCATGTTACACCATTGGTACAGTTCAGATGAGTGTGTCTCTTTTAATGAAGTAATTTTCCTATGTCATCAACTGTGCTTAAAGGAGCAAAAATAATTTTTAGTTCCCTAAATGGCAAGCAGCAAGTCAGACCTGAGGCTTTTCTATTGCCTGGGGAAAATCAAGACAGAATAGCCAGTTTTGAGACTATTTGTGCATTGAGTCCACATGAGTAATTGTTATCCCAGTTGTAGTATACTGAGGAACAGATGGAAATGGGTAATTTAAAGTCAATAGTGAAGACCTGTTCCTCTTCATGAATTTCACAACAGTCTTCTCCTTAAATAGCGATGAGAACTGTACTCTTTCTCAGCTACTTGGTATGGAGTGAGGCAAAAAGAACACAAATATCTCATCTTCTGCCAACCTCTCCCAAAAGCAACACCTACTGTCAGTCTGATTTGAAGAGGATAGATAAATTTTTTTCTAAAGCATGAAGGCCTTGGTTATCAAGATTATCAAGACCTTAAAGATCATTGATTAGTTCCTAAATGTTGACTTCCCTTCCTGTAGGGACATCATTGCTGCTCTAACAGAAATTGTGTCAGTTCCTGCTATGCAGTCACTAGCCTTTATTGGTTTTGGACATCAACAACCATAGTCAGGTATTTATCTCCATGCTTCCTTCCCATCTTCAGGATCTTACCCTGTTCTGAGAGGTTTCCTCCAGCTAAGATCTTCCCCTTCTCCTTTCTGGACCATGATTTTTCTTTCCATGATGTCTTCATTTCAGAAACCCTTATTTTTATAATATGTATTTCTGGAACATCAAGTCCTTGATTTTGTTGATCAAAATAGACTGTGTGCATAAACAACTGTGTGATCAACTTTGTAATTTCTGTGTTTGTCTCTTGTCTCTTTATAAAAATGGTGGATTCAGGGTATGTTCCTTCTGTTTAATCCAGTAAGTATCAGGCTTCTGCTTGAGAGTTCAAAAATTTAGCTTTATATATTTACTCAGAAACATATAAACATCCAGAAAGGTGTTGTATGAATATTTACAATTAAAACTTTTTCTTTTCTTTTCTTTTCTTTTCTTTTCTTTTCTTTTCTTTTCTTTTCTTTTCTTT
>WBNH01006474.1:99400-136870 GCA_013401255.1 Urocolius indicus
CCTCCTCTACCCATGACACATTGGAAAGGGTCTTTTCATAATAAGCAGCTTACATCTCAATAAGTATTTTTTTTTGGGAGTAAAGGGAAATATCCTTTCCCTTTACATCTTAAATATGAAATGTTGATCTACACAATGCCAAGTGTGCCTCAGGGACAGAAAACTGTCCCTTGATCATTCTTTTTTTCTGGCTTTGCAAAGCACACCAGCATTAGGAATGAGTTCCTACTAAACCAAATGGAGTCAGGAATTTGACCAGAATTTTGTCCTCACCTGTAGCACATATTAAGTTATTGATTAATTCTTTACATGAAGATGTATCCATTTTTCATCTATCTGTTTCCTGAAGTCCTAAAGAGGCAACCTGAAGGCTGTCTCTCAAATAAATTCTAAAAATGTCTATTGTTTCCAATTATATTAACGAGACAGATTACCTGTAGAGATCACTGGTCTGAGAACCAGCTTGGGTTCAGCTTGAGTGACAAGTGGTTTTGAATTTCTGGAATACTTAGAGAAGCATATTTGTTCACAGGAGTTTTTCAGGTTAAGACAGAGCTGACTACATAAATATTTTATAACGGTGCCTAAATCTCTACACACTCCCAGGCTTTAGCCTAAACAGAGAAACAAATAAACAAAAATTTAAAATCATTGCTCTTCCTACTTCCTTTTTCTGAAGTGATTCACTACTCAATTGATTCCATAACTGAATCAGCCAGGAGATCCAGTCAAAATTCTCATGGAACATCTTCCTTTACAGCTGCAGTAACTGAATGGCAGGAAATATTTCAAACTTGTGTGATTGTTAAAAAATACACATTATTCTAATGCAAGAGACTACAATCCATTGTGTGTAATATGTGATTCCAACATAGAGTAAAAGTATACAAAACCTATTAAAAATATAAAAATACTGCAATTTTGAAATAATAGAAAAATATTGAGATCATTATCAAGCTGTCAGCATCCACATTATACTGGTGTTTGATAATGTGTCTACAGATGGAGGGGGTTCAGCTTAGTATCTGAATATTTGTTAGGCTTAAAGGTATCTTTTTGTGGGCATGATGGAGTGATATACACCAAGGTGAACTAATTGATGGCATGATTAAGCTTAAAATAAGTAAAAAAGTGAACTAAAACTTCATCTGCCACATTTCTTATTTCTTTTACTTTTTGTATTTATTTGTTTGATGAGGTTTTTTAATAGATTTGGGAAAAGCTTTCAGTAGTAAAATTTTAAGAAGAAGTGATTTTTTTTTTTTAGGGAGTGGGAAGTTGTTTGGGTTTGGAGGTTTTTGAGTTTTGTTAGTTTTTTTTCTTGGGGAGTGGAAATGTTGTTTCAGTCATTTTAATAAAAACTGTAATTCACTTTCCCCCCACATAGTCCAATAAATATTTACTAACTACAGATGAATGATGTAATTTTTCCATGTCTTCACTGTTTACTGTGTGTGTTTTTTATGTTGTGTTCCTTTCAAAGGATATGTCTGAACAGCAAAAATGACAAACACTTGTTTATCTACCTCTTGGATAGTACTTTCTGAATTAATTGAAACTTCATAACAAGAAGGGAAAATCATATAGGCTGAAAGTATTGTGAAATCATACAAAGACAGGGACTTCCTAGGGGATGAGGAGAGACTTTGCTGTAGTACAGAAAGACCTTGAAAGATTCTAAAAGTTTCTGGACTCAGAACTAGTCAAAAAGGAGACCTTTATCGAGGAAGGACAAAGAAAAGAAATGGTAGATTTGTTTTCATTTTCTTTTAGATCAGTCTGTTTCATAAATACAGTTTTCATAGGATCATAGAATTGTTTGCTTCAAAAAATACCTTTGAGATCGAGTCCAATGACTAACCTAATACTACCAAATCTGACACTAAATTGTGTTCCTAAGCACCTCATCTATGCATCTTTAAAACAGTGACTCTGCCATGTCCTTGGACAGCCTGTACTAGTGTCTAACAATCTTCTCAGTGAAAACATTCTTCCTAATCTCCAATCTAAACCTCCCTTGGTATAACTTGAGGCTGTTTTATCTTGTCCTATCACTTGTTACTTGGGACACTGACCTGCACCTCTCTACAACCTCCTTTCAGGTAGTTGTGGAGAGTGACCACATCTCCTATTAGCCTTATTTTCTCCAGACTAAACAACCTCAGTTCCCTCAGCTGCTTATTATGAGACTTGCGCTCCAGACCCTTCACCAGCTTTGCTGTCCATCTCTGGACGTNCAGTGACTCTGCCATGACCTTGGACAGCCTGTACTAGTGTCTAACAATCTTCTCAGTGAAAACATTCTTCCTAATCTCCAATCTAAACCTCCCTTGGTATAACTCGAGGCTGTTTCATCTTGTCCTATCACTTGTTACTTGGGACACTGACCTCCACCTCTCTTCAACCTCCTTTCAGGTAGTTGTGGAGAGTGACCACATCTCCTATTAGCCTTATTTTCTCCAGACTAAACAACCTCAGTTCCCTCAGCTGCTTATTATGAGACTTGCGCTCCAGACCCTTCACCAGCTTTGCTGTCCATCTCTGGACGTGCTCCAGCACCTCAATGTCCCTGTTGTACTGAGAAGCTCAAAGCTGAACACAGTACTTAAGATGCAGCCTCACCAGTACAGGAGTATAAGTACTTCTCTGGTACTTCTGACCATACTGTTTCTTCTACAAGCCAGGATGTTATTAACCTTCTTGGCCAACTGGACACATTACTGACATGTTCATTCATCTGTCAATTAACGAGCCCACAGGTCATTGACAGTTTCTGATGAGACCTGAACTAGGCCAGAACGAACTGTGTCCAAACCACACCCCACACTCCATATAAAAGAAGTCTTAGGGAACATCAGTGACCAGTGTCACAGCGAGGGGGGTAATCAGGGTAAGATGTGACAGCAAGAGTATGATGCGGCAGTCTGAGTTGAAGGCTGTACAGGAGGGATGCTAATGCTCTAACAGCTCAGCAGGGAGCAATGGTATACACCCAGCAGAAAGTCATTTAGTCTCTGAGCTCTGCACCCTCCACAAGCCAGCTTCCCAGATAAAAGCTTCAGTAAGAACACGCTGCCATCTAGATGCCAGGCTACAGAGTATATCCTACTCTTACTTCTATATTGATGGCAACAGTGAGCATGATAAGTGGGAGGTGTGCCCAGGTAAAGGAACTTCTTCCACTTGGTGATAGTCCTCTTGGAGTAGGTGACTACGTAGAAGAGTATCAGGAAGTGTGAGAGAGAGAGACAACTAGAATCACACCCTACCTTCCCTGAGACAGGCCCAACAGGCAGACAAGACTCATGATATGGAGGACTACCCGTCTTCTCTCTGCCTAGCTGAACACAGTGACTCAAGGGATGAAGAGTAACGATGACTGGCACAAAGTTCCTGACTGGCATAGCAGGCACATCTCCTCTGAGACTACCCCACCTTCCCAGGTGTCCTTGCACAATAGTTACAAGGCTCAGCGAGTGGAACTGAACAGTCATGAGGATGATAGTTTGTTGAGCATTAAGGTGTCATCAAGAGTAAGTTGGCCTACAACCTGTGTCAAAGCTACTACTATAAAGATAAAAAAAAGAGCTCATTATTGTAGGAGACTCCCTTCAGAATGAAACAGAAGGGTCAATATGCAGACGAGACCCACTTCTTAGGGAAGTCTGTTGTCTCTCTGGGACTCAGGTTAAAGACTTCAAGTTTCCTAAATGTGTAAGGCCTTCAAATTATTATCCACTAATGATTTTTCAGGTAATCAGTAATGAAATTGCAACAAGTAATAAATTTCATGAGAATATCAACTGCACTGCACATTTTCAGCATCTGTGGAACAGATGACATTTCAAAACCAAATTATGAATACCTATATTTTTTTAATTTTCTCAACATTTAAGATTTTCTATTTTCAGGGGGGAGAGTAAATTCAGGCAGAAGTTTGTTTAATTTAAACAAGATCCAAGTTAAATATAAATGCATTTTCACATTGTGAATCTTATTTTGTATTTAAATTCAATTATGTTGGTATCTCAATTTCCAGTGTTTCTCAGTTTTAGTTTAAATGCTAGCTTTCTGGCTTAATTATTTTAAGAAAATATTCTCAAAGCTATAACTATAGTAACCATGTTGTTTATTGGGGAGGGGTTGTTTGCTTTTCTTCTGAAGAAATGCTGGTTTATTCTAATTTTATTTATTTTTATGTAGCTGATGAAAAGAGCTATTTTTGACTTATATATCATACTATTCTAGCAGTGCATAGCAGTCAGTTTTCTTAGACTACAAAATGTGAAACCAATAAAGAAATTCTATTTTTCATCTCATATGAAATCGAAAAGAGAGATTAATGTATATAAACTTCTCTATTGTCTAGTTGAAGCAGAGAAGACAATATCAACAATTTAATTTCCTTTGTGCTGCTGTGACAGCAAAGTCACATTGTTTTAAATTAATGCATAAGAAAGAGAAAGACTATACTACAGTTTGCATAAAAGTTCTACATAAAAGACTCAATGGGCAGTTAGAAACACTGGGCATTACCACTGTTTTTATCTTTATTTCATCAAATTGTCAACACAGTCACAGCTCTTTCAGTTAGGGCATACATTGCATTTGTCATGAAAGTTCTTGAGTGTCTGGGCAAATTGGGAACATTCAGCATGAATTTCCAGAACAAAGTCACAGTGTGACTTGACATTAGGTACTATGCCCTATTAAAAAAAAAAAAAAAAAAGGGCATTAATATTCTAAATTTTTCAATGGATATGAACAAAGTATATTAGACCATTTTCATTTTACTGTACTCTATAGCCAAATAAACTATAAAATCCAGTGAATAAAAGCCAAAAGGAATCTCTAGAGATCTTCAAATTTTATCTCAACTTAGCTGAATAATGTGTGAAGGTACATCTAGAGAAGCTAATGAAATCAGTGCAAATTAGCTCTCCTTGTAGTATAGTGTGGTTGCATATCATAGTCTCACAGAATTGTTCTGGTCCGAAAGAACATTTGGAGATCTAGTTTAGCGCTCTTGGTAAGACCAGGATCAGTTACAGCAGGTTAGTAAGGGCCATATCCAAGTTGAGTTATCAATATCCCCAAAGAGGCAGTCTCCACAACTTCTCAGGGAAACCTGGTCCAGTGTTTGCCTACTTTAACAGTAAAAAAATGTTTTTCTTATGCTTAAATGGAGTTTTTTGTGTATCACAATATTTTCTGATTTTTTTTTTTCCATTCACTGAATATCAGTGACAGTAGTTTGGTTCTGTCTTCATTACTTCCCTTCTCTTCTCCAGGATGAACAATCCTTGCTCTCTCAGTTTCTCCTCACGTCAGATGCTTCAAGTCAGTAATGGCCTCCCTGCAGGACTTAATCCAATATATTCACATCTCTTTTCTATTGAGGATCTCAGATTTGGACCCAGAACTCCAGATGTGGCTTCACCAATGCCTAGTTAAGGGGAAGAATCAGTTCCCACATCCTCCTGGCAATGTTCTCCTGGGAAGTTGTTGACCTTCTTTGCTGTGATGGAGCATTGCTGGCTTATATTCAATTTGCTGTCCATCGCGATCCTCAGGTTCTTCTAAGCAAAGTTGATTTCCAGCTCTTCAGCCCCATCGTGTACTCATCGTGTACTTCCCAGATGCAGAAGGTTGCATTTCTTTTTGCTGAATTTTTTGAAATTACTGTTGGCCTACTTCTCCATCCTGTACAGGTTCCTTTGAACACTAGAATGACCATCTGGATTATCAAATGCTTCTACCAGATTTGCATCACCTGCAAAGTTTCTGAGAGTACACTCTGTCCAAACATTCAAGTTATTAATCAAGAAGACCTCTCCTATGAAGACAGTATGAAACAGTTGGAGTTACTCCTCCTGGAGAAGAAAAGGCTTCAGGGAGACCTTATTGCAGCCTTCTGGTTCCTAAAGAAGGCCTACAAGAAAACCAGAGAGTTATCTTTTTATAAGGAAGTGTAGTGATAGGAAAAGGGGTAACAGCTTTGAACAGGAAGAGAGTAGCTTTAGATTAGATACAAGAGGTTCTTCACTGTGAAGATGTGAGGCACTTAAACATGTGGCCCAGAGAAATTGTGGATGCCTCATTCTTGGAAGTGTTCAAGGCCAGGTTGGATGGAGCTTTGAAAAATTTGGTATAGTGGCAGGTGTCACTGCCCATGGCAGCAGAGTTGGCTGATCTTTAAGGTCCTTTCCAATCTAAACCATTCTTTGATTCTGTGATTCTATAAGTTAAACAGTATTGACACAAGTATCAACCCCAGTACACATGCTCGTCTCCAAATAGGCTTTGCGCCATTGATCATAACCTTTTGAGTCCAGTGGTTCAACCAGTTTTCATTCCAGCTCACTGTCCACTTATCTGAGCAAACTTTATTCTAGATGCATTGTCATAGCAATTTGGCAATGTAATAGGGTAATCCTATTATGAGCTACTACTAAGAGTGAGTCATCCTCAAGCACTAGATTCTCATTATTACTGAAAAAAATATATCAAGCACAATTCTGATATTGAGGTAAGTATCTACACAGAAATTATCTGAATCTATAGCTACTTCATTATCTTTGTCTGTCTTCTATGATTTACCCTCCGGCTCTCATTTTGTAAATCACAATAGTTATTCGATCTGGTTCTAGTGTCTGCAGTGGTAGTTTAGATAACAGTTTCATACTCACGTTTTTGTAGTTTTTTCATAGATTGTACAGTCTAATCCATTCCATACCCACTATTTATCTAGATTCATCTGCTGGATTCCTAACAGTAAGTGTTTGACCTGATTAAGACTAAAGAGTCTTCCTAGATTAATCCTACCAACCTAATTACAAAGCTTACCCACGTATCATTATTTGGATATTCTTTTATTGACTTGTTCCCATTAAATGTTTATAATATGATATTAGTACTATTTACTAACCTTTGAATCACTTAGCATGCAGATATATCAGTAAACACACACAAAAAAATTTCTTCAGTTGTTAATGAGAAATCATTGAAATTATTAGAACAGGGATAAACAACAGGTGACATATTGAGACTTGAAAGGCTGAAGTTACGTGCAGCAGTAAAACCTCATCTACCAAATTATTAAAAATGGATAAAATCAAACTGATAAAGTTGGATAATTACATGTGTTGCAATCAAAATTTAATGGCTTAATTTCTTCAGTACATACAGAAGAGTTTTCTTCAGAATCTCTATATAATGTAGTATGTTCAGCATGTAGGGTTTTATCACCTTTATTTTAAAACCATTCTGAAAAATAAAGTGGCAAATATTATTGTTTTATAAATATTGTTGGGTCTCTGTTAGTTCAATACACTTTACAATATGACAATATCACTCTTCTAAAATATAAAATACAAGGTTGTTAACATTACTTTTATTTCCTTCATTCTGCACAGAATATCTGTCTTGCTGTTTAGGATGAAATTTAGCTTTTGTTGAATGCACCAACACAGGGAATATGTGAAATGTCCTAGATGCAGACACTTCCCTGTATAACAAGTTAAGTCACTTCCAGCTTTTTCTAACTATATGAGGGTTAAAAGTGCTGTAAATGTTGTGTTTTAGGAACTCTTCCTTTTGGCTGCTTTCTCTTAAACCTCTCATTTCCACTTAGCAATTGGAGAAGACAGTGGGAAGTGGAAGGTAATGCTGGAGCAGCTTCCAGATGTATTGACTTTCAAATCAAGTTTTATGACATATTCTGATTTGAACTCTGTTGTCATGGTCATCATTTTAAGAACACATTATGCATTTTAACTGGTTGTGTATTTTTAGACTCTACAAAACTAAGTACACCTGGTGTAAAAACAAAATATTTTAGGTTTTCTTGTGTGTTTTCTTTTAAAATCATGAACTGAATATAGTTCTTCTGTACTACACCTTTTTTCTGCACCAGTTTTGAAATAGAAGAAATGTATTCTTTGTTGTATACGGTTCATTGTCCTCTTCAAATAATTGCTGCTGAAATTAACCAGCAAAGACTCCATTTCTATCTGTTCAGTTGCTTTTATTGGATTACATAATGCCTATTCGGCCAAATTGCTCAACTTTACAGGACCCAGCACACAGTCCAAAAAAATACTTGTCAAAAGTGTTTCTAGCATTAGAGTGACATCTTCCATCAGCAATGCTTTGCTTACCTTTACAATTTTGCTGTGTTGGCATCAGAACATTACCTTTAGTGCAATCTTTTTCTCCATGTGGCCATGCTCAAGGCCACTGTGAAGACTCTGCAGTACCTGATTTTAATGTAAAAGGTTGATGTCAGCAAAACAATGACTGAAAGTCTGTTCCTGACAACTTATACTGATGTAGAGCTGTCATTTAAGCAAAATCTTAGGTGTATCATGGACTTACCTCAATTTCTTTCTTATACTTGTCTCCAGAGTTACCAGTTATTTTGAGTCTGACAAAATGTGTAGGTTTTTTTAGTCAATTAAAACCTTAGATATTGTTTTAGTTTCATATAAATGTTAGTTTTAACTTGACTTTCCTATCTAGTTACTTTCAGTCATACTGGCTTATGTTCAAATGTCTTTCATTTTCTAATAGCCTATTTTAAAAAACAAGTAGTTTATCTTATTAAAGATATTTCCACTGAATCGTTTATCTCTAATAGAAATACCGGCAAGAGCCAGCACATGAAAGTATACACCATTCATTACAAACAAAGTTATAAAAATAGAGGAGAGCGAGGAAATTGGAAAGATAACAATAAACTGTGGAGAATGAAAGGAAACAATTGTTTTAAAGTAAAATAATTTACATGCATAAAATAAGTAGGAAATAATTCCAATTGAAAAAAAAATAAAATTGTAATGTCATAATAGAGTTATTTCATAAATAGAGTCATGATCTTGTGTTATGCCTGAAGCTTTGAAGCTGAAAGGAAGCTTCATGTGAAAAGATTTTATCCTTGAATCAAGATGAATGAGCCTAATTCTTCAGCAGTGACAGAGTAAACCTATGACTTCTTGCAAAGGGCTTTATAATCATAACTTTTAAGTGATCTTGAAAACAAGGACAGGAAAAGTGACCTCAGTTGCCTGAGATGCTGAGAGGGAAAGCTAATAAATTTCCTACTCCAGGTAAATGATAAGATGTGCATCAACAGCAATTCTACATGAATTTGGAACCTGGAATTTAATGAACATAACAGTCAACTTTCAAGTCTACAAAACTGGTGTCTTTTGAGCAAAAGGCAACACTTGTTATTCCAACTACTCCAACATTTGTCAGAAATGACATGCCAATGCTATGAGCAGTTAGGGAGATTGCTGGAGTGAACTGAGGGTAAGCCAGGTAATATGCAGCTCTACTAGAGAGAGTGAAATAACGGACTTGTTGGTCACCAATGCACTGATGAAGTTCACAGTCCTGAGGGGTATGGGTCAGGCAAAGCATAAAGTCGGGACCCTGAATTTTAGAAAACTAATTTTCCACTTCTTCAAAGAGTTAGTTAATAGGACCTTCTGGGAAACTGTGTTGAGTTGACCCTGGCTCATTCCTAGGTACCCACCAAAGTTGCCTTATCAATGACTCTCCTCAGTTGGACAGGAGACAGGAAATATATCAAAAGGCTCATGAGTTGATATAAGAACAGGAAGATCAGTCAGCAATTACTGTCACTGGCAAAATAGACTTGACTTGGGGAAAATCAGTTTAATTTATTACCACTCAAAACAGAAGTGGGTCATGAAAAAATAAAACCTAAATCTTAAAACATGCTCCCCCTTACACTTATCTTTTTCCCAGGTCTCTTCCTCCTCCCCACCTAGCAGTGGAGGGAAATGGAGAAAAAGGGCTCCAGTCATTTCACCACAAATTGTTTCTGCCACTTTTTCCTCCCCAGGGAAAGGATTCTTCACTCTTCCCCTACTCTAGCATGGTGACCCTCCCTCAAAAGACATTCCTCCATGAACATAAACATGGGTCCTTCTCAAGTTCTCCACAGAGTGTCCCAGCATGGGTCTCTTCCACAGGGGAAACAGTACTTAAGGAATAGACTACTCCAGCATGAGTACCCCACAGAATCACAAATCCTGAGACCAAATCTGATCCTGCCTGAGTTACTCTCTGTCCATGAGTTCACAGGTCCTGCCAAGAAACAGCTCTAGTGTTGGCTTCCCATGAGATCACAGCCTCCTTCCTGTAACCACCCATTCTGGTATGGGGTCTTCCCTGGGCTGCAGGTGGAACTGTGCTCCACTGAGGGCCTCCATGGCTGGAGGGGCAGGATCTGCTTCACTGTGGGATGCACCAGTGGGCTGGAGGGGAATCTCTGCTCTAGCACCTGGAATATCTCCTTCACCTCCTCCTTCAATGACCTTGGTGTCTGCTGGGTTGTTCTCACATTCTCAGTCCTCTCTTCTGCTGCAGTTTTCTCCTGCATAGCAACTTCTTTTTCTTCTTCTAAAATATGTTAACCATAGAGTCACTACCATCATCACTTGGCCAGCAGTTAGTCCTACATAGAGCCAATTGGCATTGGCTTCATTTGACTTAGGGGAAGCCTAACTGTCAAAAAACAACAACACAGCCAATCACTCGCTCCTCTTTCACTTCAAGTTGGGGAGGAGAATCAGTAGGAAAAAGTAAAACCAAAAGTAAAACCTAATCTAACCATGACAAATTAATAGAACAACACAAAAGGGGAAGAAATAGCTATAACAACAGTGCAATATAGAAAGCAAGTGATGCACGCTGTAATTGCTCATCACCTGGAACCTGACTCAGTCCTGACAGAAAAGCCACTCTTCCTGCATGTTAATGTACCCCGTCCAACTCCACCCAGTACATATTGGTGGTTCATCGTTGCTCTTTACAGAAAATATATTACCCTGTAGTAATTTGTATATTAACTCTGACATAAGTAATGAGTAAAAATGTGTTGTGATTTACTGATAAGGGTGCTCAGTGTATAATGAAGATGTAAATGTTTGCTTTATTCCTGCTACCTATGAAGTTTGATCACTAGACTGGGAGTTCCATAATTGGGAACTCAGGCTATCATCTCTGCAGAACATCTATAAAATGTCTGTTAATTCCTTCTTTGTTGTCCCTGACATTGCTCAGACTACTTGCTTCCTCTTAAGGTAAGAATCAACTTAAGGGTTTTCCAACCACCACACAGTTCCTGCAGGCGAGGCCATCTGCCTCAGTCTCTGCAAGAGGAACAGGGCATCCAGACTTGGATGACAGCAACATTCCAGGGGATGTTACTACAAGGAGAGGTCTCTGATGTGCTCTAACCAGTGCTATGAGCTGTGCCTGTGATACATTGCTACTGTTGTTGCATTCTTCCCTTTATGCTTGACATCCTTTAAATTTCCAATCTGCTTAACCCTGTGTTCCTAGATCTACCTCTTACAACATTTGACTGACATTCTTTATTTGATAAATTATCTGATTTCTCTGCTTTGTGTATCTCTTACCTTCCTTCAACAGCTGCATCACATCACTTATCATAAATAGCTCAAGGTTTATGTAGATGTGCCAAGATCTATGTACAATGTTGTCGTGGTTTTGCCCATCTAGCAAAGCAGCACAACTACAGTCTCTTGCTTGGTGTCCCCCATCCACCCCTACCCTCCTTAGGATGGCAGCAGCACCAGCAAAATGGGAGGAAAAAAAGACAACCAAGGACATTGTGAATTGAGACAAGGGCAGGGGGGGCTCACTGCCAATTATACTTCTGGGCAAAACAGACTCCAGTTCTCAACTTAGAGAGGAAAGTAGGAAAGTTTATTCTACTACCTACAAGAAACAGAACAGAATAAAAGCAAAAAAAAGGAAGTAAGATGATTGAGAAAAATACAACCAGCAATTTAAGACCTCCCTTCTCCATCCCTCCTTTCTTCCTGGGCCCAGCTCACTGCTCCCGATATCTCTACCTCCTCCCCCTTCAACGGCTCAAGGGGGCAGGGAATGAGGAATGTGGTCAGTCTCTCATAGATGATCTCTGCCGCTTCTCTCTTCTCAGAGGAAGATGACTCCTGGCATTCTTCCACTACTACGATAGGGGGGTCCCTCCCCTGAGACACAGTCCTTAATGAACTTCTCTGGTGTGAGTTCTTCCCAGCAGCTATGGCTTCTGCTGATACACGGTCCCTCACATAGGACACAGTCCTTAGTGAATATCTCTGGTGTTGGTTCTTTGCCATGGTTGCAGCTTCTGTAAATATAGGGTCCCTCACATGGGACATGGCCTCCTCTGGCCATAGTCACTGCTCCTGGCACAAAGTCTTCTAATAAAGAGAATCACTATCTCTGATGCAGGGTCTTTAGCAAAACGAGACTCTGCCCCTGGTGTGAGGTCTTTAATGAAATGCAAACAAATCTCAGCTTCACCAGTCCTCTCCACAGGATGCAGGGGAGTCTCTCCTCCAGCACACGTCCTCCTGTGTTCTCTCACTGACTTTGGAGTCCGCATGGTTGTTTCTCGTCCCACTCCTTGCACCACCAGCAGCTGGAAAAAGAAGGGACAGAAGAAGGAAAAAACAGGAATAAGCCTCCCCTTCTGGCATCTTCTTAAAAAGGGGTCATAGATGCATCTAATTGGCTCAGCCCTAGAAGTGGGTCTGGCTTAGGGCTGGGGAGAGTTTTGAGCAACTTCTCACATCTTTATAGGCCCTTCCCCCTTACCAGAAATGGCTGTCATGTCAAACCATGATGATGCACAGATCCATCACAGCTCCAAGAAGTGACTGAACACTTCAGAAAAACTCCCTTCCTCCCTATCAGGACACTCACACTGTTAAGAACTGTTAGGGATTGGATCCCGGGAAAAAAATATGGCAGCCCTAGACAGTTAGATTCCCTAACTAATAGGTTTCTACTAAGTAATTAAGCGCAACTGGTATGATTTTTTTTTCACCAAATAAAAGATTAAAAAAACACCAGAAAAAAAGGATGAGGAAACTGTAAAGTAAGTCATTCCAGTCCACTGTCTTCCTGAAATCACTGAAGTTCTGGCAGTGTGGAAATTTTCATAGATGTTGATGTCAGAATTCACTACTCATCACATTCAGCACTTGATATTGTCCTGAACTCATATCTAGAAATGACAGAGCTCCTGTCACAGAATCAGAGAATTTTAAGTGTTGGAAGAGACTTCGAAAGATCACCTAGTCCAGCCACCCACCAGAGCAGGACAACCTAGGGTAGGTCACACAGGAACTCATCCAGGTGGATTTTGAATGTCCCCAGAGAAGGAGACTCCACAATCCATCCGAGCAGCCCATTCCAGTGCTTCAGTCACAGGAGGCGTATTTCTTGTGACTTAGAAGTCAATTCATTTTTTTCTTTATTTTCCTTATTCTCAATCACTTTAACAGTCTCACTGGAATTTTTGGGTGGGGTTTTTTGTTTGATAGAAGATTATTACATATGTCCTTGTCTTGTGATGTCATAAGAAATCACACTAAACATATGTCCCATTTTTAATTTTCCTTGCTTCTTTGAACTCTGTTGCATACAATCGGGAAAAAAAATATCGCAGAATCACAGAATCTTAAGGATTGGAAGTGACTTTGAAAGATCACCTGGTCCAACCTCCCTGCCAGACCAGGACCCCCTAGAATAGGTCACACAGGAACTCATCCAAGTGGGTTTTGAATGTCTCCAGACAAGGAGACTCAAAAACCCATCTGGGAAGCCTGTGCCAGTGCTCCATCACCCTCACAGTGAAGAAATTCTTCCTCGTGTTTTTTTGGAACCTCTTGTGTTCCAGTTTATACGCATTGCCCCTTGTCCTGTCATTGGCCATCATTAGAAGAGTCTGGCTCCATCCTCCTGACACTCACCCTTTACATATTTGTAAATATTAATGAGGTCACCCCTGAGTTTGTTCTTCTCCAAGATGAAGAGCCCCAGATCCCCCAGCCTTTCATCATAAGGGAGATGCTCCAACCCCCTAATCATCTTGGTGGCCCTATGCTGAACTCCTTCCAGCAGCTCCCTGTCCTTCTTGAACTGAGGGACTCAGAACTGGACACAATATTCCTGATGTAATATTCAGCTTGAAATATGGTATTACTCTAATGTATTGAGAATCAACACAATGTATCCAATTATCTATGTGGCTTATCTTAGTACTTCTCTCACAGGTAAGTGCAATATTACCAGTTTACATATTAAAAAAAATAGAGTAAAAATATTAGCATACACTGCATTAGGAATGTAACTACTGGTTACAAAACATTGTCCAAAAATCAACTGAGAAGGAAAAATGTCAATCCCTTTTTTAACAAAAGTCATAATTGGATAGATTTATGTTCTACTGTCCAGTGTCAGATAAGGCCTCAGTTCACCAAAATGCATGACTAAATTTCTGATTATAGAAAACATATTGTTTGCTTAGTTAGACCTCTTTCAGAACATAAGTAGCATTTTTTACCTAAATAGAATATTTAAGTATCTTGATGAGGCAGGCTAAAAACAAGAAACAATTGTTCCTCATTTGATGCACATGGAATACTGTTTCTGTGTATTCTGTTTTTGAAAATTCAATAGTAAAGAAAAGCTTGTTTTGTTACACTATTTAAAAGAAAAATAGACAAAGATTTGAAAATTCTATCCTTTTTGTGGGAGGGGTCTTGAAAAAACAGCGGGATTCTGAGAGACAAAAGCAGATACTGCAAGTTCTGCATCACAAACAAGCAAGGGAAAGGGTCATTGTAGGTATGAATACATTGTCTTGATACATTTCATAAGAAATAAGTCTGTTATGTTTATTATGAGTGTCGTCTTGGAAACACTAATTGCCCTCATCAGCCATTCTAAACAAACAAAAAAAAGGACAAAATAATCCTTAGATATTAAAATGATATTAAAAATATGACAATAAAATTTGAAGATAGTGTAACTGAGAATCTGTCAAATAAAACACACTGAAGTTAATATTTGGTTGGAAAAAAAAAAAACGATGGGGGTCTAATATGTAATCAAAATTTCAAACTGTATGGAATAGCTTGTAGAGTTTGAACAGTAACTACCTTTTATAGCTTTAATCTTTCTTTTGACTGATACATACTCAGAAAAAAATGATAGAAAAGGAGTAAAGAAAAAATGGATAACATAATGTTTAAGATAAGCAATTTTTTAATTGCACAAAATATGCACATGTGATAAATACTTGTTTTCATCTTTCCTTTCAGGCTGAAGTAAACGTCCTCACCTTTTTATTTTTTTGTTTATCTATATATTTTTTTTCAATAAAAAGCACTAGTATCAATTAAAAGAAAACAACATAACTTTTCTTCTTCAGAAGTAAAGAGGTAATTGTTATACCTTCTATTAGAAAGCTGGTATATTTAACTTATCATCCTTGAAGATATATTCTTATTACTTTTTTCTTTTGAATATTTACTTAAAATATTAAAGTTATTTATCTTCAGCTGTAGCTTCATCTTACTCTGATTTTGGTATTAAAATTACTATGAAGCACATTTGATGTTACAACAAATTTTAAGTAAACCTTGCTAAATGCTACAGAATCATGTAATTGAAGCTGGAAGACATCTCTGGAAATTTTTTTTGCCCAAGGACCTTCCTCAAAGCCAGCAATGTGCACTCTAGTCCAGAAAGCTAGTTGTATCCTGGGCTGCATCAAGAAAAGCATGGCCAGGAGGTCAAGGGAGGTGATTCTGCCTCTCCAATCCACACTTGTGAGACCCCACATCGAGTCCTGTATCCAGCTCTGGAGTCCTCAGCACAAGAACGACATGGAACAGTTGGAGTGGGTCCAGAGGAGGGCCACAAAAAAAGATCAGAGGAATTAAACATTTACGAGATCAGGCTGAGAGAGTTAGCGTTTTTCTGCTGGGATAAGAGAAGGCTCTGGGAAGAACTTATTGCAGTCTTTCAGTACTTAAAGAGGGCTTATAAGAAAAACGGGAATAAACATTTTTAGGAGGGCCGGTTGCAATATTTTACTTTATCCCAGACCGTAAAAATGGAAAGCAGGAGGGAGACCACTCTACCAGTTAGTTCCATCTGCTTCCCAGATAGACTCTCAAGCTGCAAGCCAAAACCAGCATGTTACCTCCCAGCAAGTCATGGAAGTATTACTAATTAAAATATTATCGACATGTCAGATTTTATTTTAATCAAGTAATTACTAGTGTTGTAAATTAAAATAAATATGACCAAATATTGTAAAGTACATTTGAAGTATTTTTTCATTTATTTAATGCATAGTAAAAAAATTAGATTTATAGTAAATCAACTCCATTAACAAATTCAACTTTATTTCCATTATGTGAAAACCTCATTAAGCATTATACCTACCTGTTGGTACTGAAAGACGAAGTATGTTTGACTAGAAGACAGGACTCTTCCATCTTAGTACTTTTAATATATTCTCTAAAAATTATCCATCTTCAAAGAACTTCCCCTCTAGATGACACCTACAGCTAGTACAAGTGTTTGGAAATAAAACTCAACATATTAATTAATTAAAATTCTTCATGTCTCATTGCAATAAGTAACTGCTTGTATCATTTAACTGATTTAAAATACAAAGAATAAAATAATTCACAAGAAATGTAAAGTAAAAATTATTTAAACTTTATTAAAATCACAAACATATCTGGAAGGTGGTAAATATTGTTTATATTCTGGTCGTGAAATTTATCACAGATAGTTTTTGCTAACTAAAATTCATGCATTCATTCTAAGTAAACTAGATTCTTAATGTCTGGCCACTAAACTGAGGCTTAAGCAGAACTCAAGGTTTAAATCTAAACATACTGTTTAAATTTAACTATCTATGTACAAGTCAGTTGATGGAATTCTGTTGCCAGAGCACAGACATACACTATAACATACACTATAACTTGAGTAGCCAAGACATCTATAAAACAATGATGATACTAGATATTTATTCTTTCTTGGGGTAGCATCTGGAAATTAAATGGTGTATAACAAGACGTGTCAAATAAGACTAAACCCCTCTTCTTAGGCAATGGAAAATTATTTTCTAGTGAAGCAGTAACTTGGACATCTTGCTGTGGCTGTCACTGCTTAAGCTTAACCTGGTTAATGAAATTTGAGTCAACACTCTCTACTGCATGGGGCTGGCTGATGTGACCCTGGGAAGAGATCTTCATCCTGGTAGAACAGCAATATTAGGCTATTCCAGAGCACATATAATCACAAACAGTACTAAGCATAGGTAGCTGAATCTCTATCCTAATTCTTGTGTACTTAGTTGTGTTTAAATATCTCGAGTTTAGTTTACTTGTCTAGATAGAAAAGTTTGGGAATTTGGGAAGCCTTATGTATATTGAAATGTCTCCATAAAGTAGCATACATCACACTACCTACAGAAGAACACCTCTGTGAAATGATAGCTAAAGAACATCTAACACACTTTAAAATCATCTAAACCAACATCAATCACTCTGTTTTGGACACTGATTTCCAAGTAAATAATACAATTGCTGCATTAGAAGCTAATATTATGGATAAATTTGCCTCTCTTCATTTTGGAGTCCATTTTCATATTTTATACCTTTTGCCATAATACCAATAAAAAATCCAATTCTTAGTACATTATTTATTTAGATTTTCTGTATTTTCTAAATAAACTAAATGAGACATTTCTTTTATAAGTCCTCTATAATTTCAGGTACACTTCTCCTTCAATACCTTTTACTTATTTAAATTTTGTATTAGTGTAAGTATATTGGCTTCATCTTTATTGAAATATTTCTGAAAGTAGGATATAACTTTCTTTCTATATGAATACAATTCTGAGCATTTGTCTTTTGTGGAAACTCAATTTTTGGAAGAAACCGTTATGCTAAAGGTCAATTTACATGCATATAAAGTGATTTTTCTCCCAAGTCTTATGTTTAGCACCAAGAAGAAAACAAGATGTCAGTTTCCATATATTCTGCCCTGAACTGTTGAGACCAAGATGACAGATGATTGAAAATATGCCTTCACAGAACTCTGGAATTAAACCATAAACATTAGACTTCAGTCATTGAATTGACAGGACATTTAAAGCAATTGATTTAAAGATTAAAGTATCACTGTTGGACAAGGTGAAAGGATAAAAGGAGCACAATTTTCTGTGGCCATGCTGACATTACATGGAATCTAAATTAGTAACATACACAGTAATTCAAAAGAGAATGAAAAAAAAGTGGATTTCAAAATAATGCCTCTTAAATATATGCACTTTACAAGCGATCTTATACAGACATTCAATACATTTTAAAAATTATCCTAAGTACGGTTCACATAGCTCAAACTTACAAAACAAGAACTACATTAATTAATACAATTTAGGAATCAAAGATGGATAATCAAATGTGTTCTAATCCCTTCTTGATTTACAGTGGGAGAGATTGCCAAGTGCATACTGTTCCTGGGTTTGGTGAGGATAGGATTACCTTTCTCCAGATACTGCAACGGCACTTGGCCAGGCTGTTCAATACCATGCTGATGACAGGCTCAGGATATAAATGCACCAGCCACAGCAGCGGTGCAGAAATTGTAGGTATTCTGTTGGGACTGAGCAGTTACACCGGGCTCATTTTCTGTATTCCTTGGCTGTCATTCCAACTGCTTATTCTCTGTGTTGTTCTATTAAATTGTCCTTATCCCGACCCACAAAGCTCTATGGTTACCTCGTGTTCTGCTCCCCATCCTGCTGAGGTGAGGAGGAGGGCGAAACTGTGTGGTATGGTTATTGCCAGGTGGGTTTCAATCACAATAGCACTCGAGAAACCGTCATATTTAAATTGTGATGGAGAATAATATTAATGGATAGATTTTTAATTTATCTGTCCATAAATGGGGGAAAAAAAAATCACACCATATATTTAATTCACCCATCTAACACATTCCTGAGGTCTTCAGGTTAATGAACATGTACAGAATTAATGTCCTAACCCCTGAGATACTAATAGTTCTGGGTTACACTCTGATTCATTGCAGAAATTATTCCAGTTTCAATTTTTTTTTTTCAACTAAGTCTTAAGGAGTAGTACATTCACATGAAAAGAAAAAAAACATAATTTTAGGTAACTGAGGAGCTTAAATTACTTGCTGTTTCACTGAGCTAATTCTTAGAACATTGTGTGAGTGAAACTGGCTTCATATTGCTATCTTAAAGCATACAGAAAAAATAAATACTGAGAAACAATAGGAGGTGATAGACTGGGATTAAGTAATGGGAACTGTGAGCCAGATAAGGTAACATCTTGTGTATAGGAAAGTCTTTTGAGATAATCTAACCATCCTGTATTGACTAACACAGCTAGAAGAAACCATGGAAGAGAGTCAATATTTGTAAAAAAACAAAGCTGGAGATCACAATATATCTGTGGCTGAATTCAAGGGAAAAGTCAAGAAGTTTAAAAGGTTTTTCACTTGATGTTTCGAGAAGGTTGAAAAGGTTTTCACCTGATGTTTTTGCGAAGTACAGAAAACTATGACCTTTTCCCTTTGATCTGAAACTGACTGCAAGTGTAGCATCTACTATCCTGCTATACATAGCTGATGTCTTTTACAGGTATTTTTTGAACAAATACTAAAAAGTGCTGCTTGAGACACATCAATGAATCATGCTGTATTCTCCTTGGAGAAATAACAAGTACAGAAGAAACATTTTGACACAATATACTTTACATTAAATGCTAACAAAATAACAAAAATAATATTTGTAGAATTGCTAGCAACACTTCTTGCTTTTCTTCACCTAATTAAACTATTTCAGAAGACAAGTTACTGACATTTTAAGGGAAATTTTACTTAGGTGTTTCTTTTTTCATTAGTTTTCAAAAGTTTCATACAATGAGGTGCTCAAGCATGTCCAGAGATGGGCAATGAAGTTGATGAAGGGTCTGGAGAAAAAAATCTTATGAGCTGCATTTGTGGGAGCTGGAGTTGTTCAGCTTAGAGGAGATGTGATCACTCCACAACTACGTGAAAGGAGTTTGCAGGGAGACAGGGTTATCTCTTCTCTCCAGTAATGAATGATAGGACATTAGGAAATGGATTCAGGTTGCTCCAGGGAAGGTTTAGACCGGACACTAGGAAGAACCTTTTCACTGAGAGGGTAGTTAGACGCTGCCATAGGCTGCCCAGAGAAGTAGTGGAATTACCATCCCCAGAGATATGCAAAACACACACAGATGAAGTGCTGAGGCATATGGTTTAGCTTACTGATGGGCTTGGCAGCGAGAGGTGAGAGGTTGGCCTCAATGATCTTAATGATCGTTTCCAATTTGAATGATTCTATAATTCTATATTTTTAGTATGCATACTAAATTTCACTTCTAGTCCCTCTGGAAATATATCTGTATTGTGTCACAAAAATAGATTTAAGTGGTCTACCTGTCCAAGTTGTTTCAATATGACCTAGATTTGATTCAAAATCTCTTCACTGTTAGCTTAGTGATATACTTTAGCTAAGCTAATACTCAACTAATACTAAGCTAATTAGCTCAACACAGATTTAGGATTTGCCCCTTGGGTCATTTTATTGACAGAATATTGGTTATAAAACAATGTTATAAAGGAATTTCTTCATTTTTCTGGCCAGATATTAAAATAATGGATAGATTTTTTTTTTTTCAGAAAGAAAACTTTGAATTGTAGTCTAGCGTCTCAAAGTGCTAATGTTTTTATTATCGTCATTTAAAAAATTACAAATTAGTGAACAGCACTGAAAATAAGACAGATCCCTGTGAGTTATGACAGTGAATAACCTTGAAGTTTTGGAGCAAGTAATGAATATCTAAGGGAAGGATGCTTTTTCCAACCAATCTAGGTAGATCTGCTTCTGCAGGGGCGTTGGACTAGATGATCTCTAAAGGTCACTTTCAACCCCTACCATTCTATGATTCCATGATTTGACCTACATGAATTTTCTTTTCATCATATCTCTTTTCATTTAGAGGTCATAGTGAGGGAGAAATCAAGTGTGGTGATTTGGTAGCTCTTATATTCAATATTTTGAACAAAGCCTTTTCCTACCTGGTCATCAATAGAGAAACAACAGACAAGAATATTTCATGAGGACCTGTCAAAAGCCTTACAGATGTCTCGTCAATGTATGAGTTGCTCTTTCATTCTCCACTACTGCAGTCACTACATCATAGAATCATAGAATCACAGGAGTTGAGAAGGACCTTTGGAGATCATCTAGTCCAACCCCCATCCAGAAGCAGGTTCACCTAGATCAGGTCGCATAGGAACATGTCCAGGCGGGTCTTGAAGACATCCAAGGAAGGAGACTCCACACCCTCCCTGGGCAGCCTGTGCCACTGCTCTGTCACTCTCACAGTAAAATAGATTTTTCTTATATTTAAGTGGAACTTTTTGTGTTCCAGCTTCATCCCATTACCCCTTGTCCTGTTGCTAGCTACAACATAAAAAAGAGATGTCCAAACCTCCTGAAACCCACCCTTTAGATATTTGTAAACATTAATAAGATCTCCTCTCAGTCTCCTCTTTTCTAGACTAAACTGCCCCAGTTCCCACAGACTTTCCTCATATGAAAGATGCTTTAGTCCGCTGACCATCTTGGTGGGCCTGCTCTGGACTCTCTCCAGAAGTTTTCTGTCCCTCTTGAGCTGAGCCACCAGACTAATCAGGTAGAATTTACCCTTTGTGAATCTATATTGGCTGTGTCTAATCATCTCCTTGCCATTCATATGCCTTGACATAACATCCAGGAGGACTTGTTACGTGATTGTACTGGGCATAGAGGTGAGTGTGACGTGTCCTATATTAGTTTCCTTAAGACTTCTTAAGACTACAGGTGTAGGCAACTAGCTCCCATCACACTTCTGTAGAGAGATTTACCTCTATAGCCAGTGAAGATTTTGCCCATACATTCAGTAGATTTTGGGCAATTTTTCAGCTGATGAAATACAGATGAATATTTTTAGGGTAAATTGAATAGCTTTCTCAATTTCATTAACTGCAATAGGAACTTTTGATACACAGATTACAGGCAAACATCCTGCTTCAGAAATTGAATTGTATGTTTGTGCAATCTGGTGTTGAAGCATATTTCTGAGTCTTAAGTAGTCTGCCATTGTGTAATTAAGTTTGTTTTAATTACAATATACTTTTTAGTAATCACATTATTTTCTCCTCAAAATAGTTGTACATTAAAACAACATATAGTTAATATAAAATATATTTAGAGAAACCCTAACTTAAATTTAGTGTATCAGTTTGCTGAGTCAATAATTTATTACTTAAATTATCAGATTATTTTATTTCAAGTTATCTACTTTGGTTTAAAAGTGCTGGGTGAATGTTTTTTACAGAAGTTTTTTACAGAAAAGCTATAAATTTTAAATGTTGTCTATCCTTAATTAGATAAAAGGACATTACTAGCACACATAGATTAATATTTTTTTTGGAGCTAATTGTGATACTTTCTCTTGATAGACCAGTAGATTTTTTTTCCCCAAATCAATCACTGCTTACAAAATAAACCAGTAAATGACTGAAAAATCTTTACTTAATGTATCATTTCTCCCACCTTCTTATGTAAAGACAAGTCCTTCCTCCTTTATCTTTTTCCTCTCTTCTCTCTCCATCTATCCATCTATCTTTCTAACTTCTCTTTCTCTTTTCCTTTCTCTTATCCAAAAGACAGAAAACTCACTTGCAGAGTGTAATTGTAGTTTTAAGGAAAGCAATCCAGAGCTGGGAATGAAATGCACTTATCAGTTGTATTCTGCAGCTACGATGAGTTAAAATGTGCCAGCTGAACAGCTTGTTCACAGCTGTTGTCTTTCAAATCTTTGTATAATATCCATTTTCTCTCCAACATTTGCAGAGTGTATAACTGCAGTAAGAGTTGATCAAAATGAATATAGAACACTACTAGTATAATAGCTCTTAGTTTTAAGCTATGGGTAAGGGAAACTTTGCCAGAAATAATTCTTCATATAATGCTTAAGATGGCACAGATGCTTGCATTTGATCTAAGAAGGCATAATTAAGAAGAAAATGCTGACAGAAATAAAGCATACATACTACTAACTAAAGCAGGAAAAAAAACATTTAGAAGAATCTGAAATGTTAGTGTTTGAGAAAGAGAATACACAATGATCAAAACCTGTCACCTGTGTAATTCAACTGTAAACTCAAAGACCAATACTGAGGGAAAACAAAACCAAATATGATTGAAAAATTAACCTAACTGTGATGGTTTTGGCTGGGATAGATTTATTTTTTGAGAAGCGACCCAGCCAGGACAGCTGACCCCAACTAAACAAAGGGATATCACATACCCTATGACATCATGCTCACCAAATAAAACTGGGGGAATAAGAAGGAAGGCAGGGGTGGAGTCGTGGGAGATTAAATATGAATGGGTGTGCATGTAACTGTGTATCCATGTATCTCAGTTTAAAATTCAGTACTGAAACTTTAATACTGTGAAGTTTTGGACAGATGGAGAAAACATTCTCTCTCACATGTACAAGAAGCATCTGTTTCCTTGCTTACTTAGTTTTTTCATATCCCATGAGATGTACTGCAGAGTCACAGCTGATTTGGTAGCTGCTGAAGAGCTGGAGTTTTTACCAAAAGTATGCTCCTGAAGTCCCGAGGGAACTGGAGAGTCTGCCTTTGCCTATTATGATAAATAAAAACCAAACCAGAGAGAAGTGCCAGCCTGTGAAATCTAAGGTGATACAGAGTCTCTTTCATTCTCTATATTTTGGGTAGTAACTGCAATGGCAGATTTATAATGCAGAAATGATTGAAATGGTTGAAATCTGAGCTGGGAAGTAGAGAGACAGAAAATATGTGGTGCTCAGTGTTAAAATTTTTCTTTGGCTATCTTTTCTTCAGGGTATAGATATGCTGTCTGAGACTTTTGTGGATAGATACACCATCTGAGACTTTCACACAAAGACCAAAACCAAATAAAATATTAGAGGTGTATCTATAGACATAAATAATCGTACCTGGAATAACTTGGTAAGTCACTGGAAAGGAAAACTTATATATTATGTGGTTTTCATAGATATACACCAGTATATTTAAAAGGTGTTATAATCTAAGCCTAGTCAGCAACAAAACACCATAAAGATGCTCACTCACCTCTCACCTCCCACAGTGGGGTGAAAAAGAGAAAAGATAGCTAAGGGCCATATGGATCATGACAAGAACAAACAAAGCAGACTTAACTTGAGGAAAAAACAAACCAAACTAATCTGCCACCAATGAAACCCAGAATAAGATGATGAAAAATACAAACATCTTCAAAAACCTCTCTCCACATCTCCCTTCTGGGCTTACCTCTGCTCCCGATTTCTCTGCCTCCTTCCTGTAGCAGAACAGAGAGGGTGACAATGAGAGTTTCAGTCAGTTCATCACCGATTGTCTCCGCCACTCTTTCCTTCTCAGACTTAATATATTGTTCTTAACTCAAAACCTACACAAAATCTCTCTGAGCCACCATAAACATGAGCCAGCAATGTGCTCTCATGGCCAAGAAAGCCAATGGCATGCTGGGATGTATCAAGAATAGTGTAGTCAGCAGGTTGAGAGAAATTCTTCTTCCCCTCTACTATGCCCTGGTGAGGCCTCATCTGGAGTACTGTGTTCAGTTCTAGGCTCCCCAGTTTAAGAGCGACAGGGAATTTCTGGAGACAGTCCAGCACAAGGCCACCAAGATGATCAGGGGACTGGAGCAACTTCTGTATGAAGAAAGGCTGTGAGAACTGGGGCTGTTTAGTCTAGAAAAGAGGAGACTGCAGAGGGATCTCATTAGTCTTTATAAGTATACAAATAGTCGATGTCATGAGGTTGGGACACAGTTTTTTTTCTGTTGTATCTAGTGACAGGACAAGGGGTAACAGGAAGAAGCTGGAAAACAAAAAATTTCATTTAAACATAAGGAAAATCTGTTTTATTGTGAGGGTTAGGGAGCCTTGGCACAGGCTGCCAAGGGACATGTTCCTATGTGACCTGATCTAGGTGAACCTGCTTCTGCAGGGGGGTTGGACTAGATGATCTCTAAAGGTCCCTTCCAACCCCTACCACTCTATGATTCTGTGAATTAAATTCTGTTCATTTTAAAATCAAATATATGTACTTAAAGCCTAGCAATTGGCATTTTTTTTGTTTTTAATGACCTGAATTAACAAGTCAAAAAAAAAGGTTTTTATTTTTATATGATGAAGATGGCTATATGCATGACAGATCAAAGGTCCGTGCATATCTACTAAAATCCTCACTGCATAAACCAAAATCAATCAGACACTAATACGATATGAGTTATATAGAGGTTAGCCTGCTGAGCATTTTTTGCTGTGTACTGATTTTATCAAACAAGTTAAGGTCAACTTCCCTGCTTCCAATAGCCTGTTGGCATTAGATTGCTGAACAGGTCAGACACTTCAGGTGTTTGATGTGTTTTAACTAGTGAAAATGTATAGTCAAGTGAAGAAAAAAAGATTTAGATGTGACATGAGATCTGTTTACATAAATTGAGATAACAAATGACAGAATTTTGGCTTATTCACCTCCTTAGCTTCACTGTCTTGTATTTTGCATCACCACAGAAACTTGGGGAATAAAGCTAATTAGCTGTCTGAATTATAAAATGGCTTTTGAGAGATGTATTGTGACTGAATTATAAATATTAATCTTAAAGGTGCTGTACTAAGCTCTTATAAAAACCCCTAAAAAGCAATTACATTGAACATTTAACATCATAAGTAGGTGCATATGCAAATAAAAAAAATTATTCATAGAATCAAAGAACCATAGAATGGTAGAGGTTGGAATGGACATATAGAAATAATTGAGTCCAACCCCCCTGCAGAAGCAGGTTCACCTAGATCAAGTCTAATAGGAACTTGTCCAGGCAGGTCTTGAAGACCTCCAAGGAAGGAGACTCCACACCCTCCCTGGGCAGCCTGTGCCACTACTCTGTCACCCTCACAGTAAAATAGATTTTTCTTATATTTAAGTGGAACTTTTTGTGTTCCAGCTTCATCCCATTACCCCTTGTCCTATTGCTAGATACAATAAAAAAAAGGATACTCCAACCTCCTGACACCCACCCTTTAGATATTTGTAAATGTTAATAAGATTCCCCCTCAGTCTTCTCTTTTCTAGACTAAACAGCCCCAGTTTCCACAGCCTTTCCACATATGAAAAATGCTCCAGTCCCCTGATCATCTTGGTGACCCTACGTTGGACTCTCTCCAAAAGTTCTCTGTCCCTCTTGAGCTGAGGAGCCCAGAACTGGACACAAGGACTCCAGATGAGGCCTTACCAGGGCAGAGAGGGAGAAGAACCTCCCTTGACCTGCTGGCTACACTCTTCTTTATGCATACCAGGATGCCATTGGCCTTCTCGGCCACAAGGACACATTGCTGGCTCATCATTAGCTTATTATCAATCAGGACTCCCAGCTCTGCCTTTGCAGAGCTGCTCTTCAACAGTTTGACCCCCAGCCTATACAGGTGCATTGGGTTATTCTTCACCAGATGCAGGACTCTGCATTTGTCCTTCTTGAATCTTATGAGGTTCCTGTCTGTCCAACTCTCAAGCCAGTCGAGATCCCACTGAATGGCAGCACAGTCTTCTGGGGAATCAGCCAGTCCTCCCAGTTTGGGATCATCAGCAAACTTGCTGAGGGGATGCTCTGTCCCCTCATCCAGGTCGTTGATGAAGATGTTGAACAAGACTGACTGATCCCTGAGGAACTCCACTGGCCATAGGCCTCCAACTTCATTCCATGCCATTGATCACAACCCTCTGGGCTCAGTCATTCAGAGAGCTCTTGACCCACCTCACTGTGCACTCATCCAAGCCGCACTACTTGAGCTTTCTGATGAGGATGTTGATGTGTTGATAATAATTTTCAGTAAAAAATGTTTAGTATTTCTGGAACATATAATTAAGATTATTTACTCCACTGTATTGAGCAAATATATAATTACAATGATCTACTACTTGCATACTTAAAGTTAATGCCTAATATATAACATTTTACTGAAATGATTTTTATTAAAAGTAGACTACTTATTGTCTGCAACTTCTCTCAATCTATATAAAAATGTATCTCGAAAAGATTTGTACTCCAAGGTAGGCATGCATAACACATAAAATTATTCTGAATCTTCCTACATACATGATATTTGAAATAAATAATTTTGGGGAATGATTAAATTTGCTATATGTTGACATATGTACAAAAAGTAGTATTTGAATCTGTTCTGTATGGAAAGATAATGGAGACCAAAAAAGTGCACTCAAGCAAGTCATACAGATCAACAGCTCTTAGCTGATGAACTACAAAAGAACATTTCATATTGGAGGGAAAGCAAGTTCCTTAGAATAAAAATTGTCCAAATCAAATGTTTAAACTTGATCCTGCAATTTTTGATCATAATAACTATAGTATTCATTTATGAGACAATTGCAATACTTGTATATCCTTGTTTACTTCAGTGAGAAAATCCTATACATTCAGATTTCATCATAGAATTTGGACATAGTTACATGCTTATAAGCTTTAATATCTCATTACCTGTAATGGAATTGTTCCTTTAGTCTTTTGTAGCTCATAAAATGTCTGTTTATATTAAAAAATATTTTGCTGAAATTTACTTAGTTCCATATCAGAAGAGGAATCCCCCATTCCAAAATCTGCAAAGAAAGTTTTAATTGAATAGTGAGTTATTTAAGCTTGTTATGTTTCCTATAGTATCTCCTCAGCGTGCTATCACTTATTTAGAGTTCTGCTGGTCAGCCATAATCTCTTCTGCACATAACCTTGGCTCCTACAAAATTAAAAATGACCATTCATTGTCTCTTTAAGCATATTTTATTTATGCGACTTTTATTCATGTTATTTTTTTTCATTTACACTATTCTACATTTCACCCAATTTCAAGGACCTATAGGGTTACATAAGACTCCTATCTAAGTCTCTTTAGCATTAGTGAAAAACTTTACAGTAGTAGAGAGGCAAGGAACAAAGGTGGCAGAGGTAAACTTGATAAAAGCTAGTTTTAATGAAACAAACAAACAAATAATAGAAACAATCTCATTCCTACATTCCTTAAAATTTTATAAGTACAGATCTGGTTATTAGGCATTGTAAAGAAATTATCTTTTCTTCTAATTGGCTCTTTTTTGGTAAATAAAGTGAAAAAGACCCAACAAGCTTCTTTCTCCTATTACAATTCAAAAAATGAGTAAATAAATGATAAAAAAGCTTTAAAATTGTATCTTAAAACTTATCCTTCTGTGAACAGTAGAATTAAAACTAGGCTTCATATGAATTTCAGTTATATACCTCCTACAGTATTCAGCAACTAATATTTTTTCTCTCAGCTGCTTAAGAGACTCAAAACTTGGCAGAAATTGCTCAGATACAGAGATTGTAAATGTAAGGAGGAGGAAAGGAAGGGTGAAAAATTAATATGTAGTTACAAGTATCCAGACAAAGTTATAGCTCTTTCCTAAATCTCATTTAACTAAATAAATAAGTAAAAAAACCACCCCCCCAAAAAAAAACCAAAACCCCCCACAAACAAAAAAATACTATTAGAAACCTATAACAGGTTACAATAACATATCTCTGCTTATTATCTTAGATTTCGTGTAAAAAGTGCTAAACTATCCTGCTCCACATTGGTCAGTCTGAGTGTTATAACAAGAAGTATTTCTAAGAGATAAAGTCATGATGAGGAAGAGATAGATAATGATGACAGTGACTTTTTTTTTTCGATGAACAAGTAGAACTCTATGGATTTGTGGTTTTGTACAGATATGTTTTGTATTGGGTATATAGCTTCATTTTTTAATCCAGTCCTAAGAGATTCACAAATGAAAAGTTGACTAAGAAAACAAGTTGAGAGCATTAGCCATGTAAATTGAGCTTCCACTGTTTATGCAGCTGTTAATAATGCGGACTATTAGAATTAATGAGGAATTTTTCAGTAAGTAACAATGTGCTTAAATGTTCATGTGAATGTATTGATCACAGTGATCATGTCACCTGAATTTTCTCAGATCTAGTGTGAAATGGCTTATGAAGAAGAAAGGTTACTACTGAATAATCAGCTGTTAAGATACTCACTAAAATGGGATTCCAGTGTTCAGATCTCAGTCTGATGATTTTGAACTGAGTTTGAAGTTGAAATAATAAATGTCTAAGCCTGAGGTAGTCAGCAAAGATTTTTTCTGTACAAAATATGGAAGATTTCAGTTTAGGAAAGTGATTTATGTTAATATGAAACAAAATCTAAAAACGTTAGATGAATCATACTCTGGAAATGTGTTTCTTTCCACTTACCATGGAGTTTAGGGGACATATGATTTTTTAGAAAAAAAATACAAGGGATACAAATTTATGTTTCTAATTGATTCTTCATAATGATATATATTGTCTTCTGACCAGTCTTCTTTAAATGTAACCATTTGGAGGTTGTGCAAGCCCTCACTAAATAACAATTGTTATTAGTGGTACCAGTTACCTGAAGTTTTCTGTTATGCCTGAATGTATCTTATATTCAAAATGTAAGATACAGATTTTCAGCTTTCAACAACTCTTTTGGAGTTTCAAATGCTTCTGGATTTTTTCATGGACAGATATTGAAAGGCCTCATTTTTGTCTAAGCAGGGACCAAAAAACTTTTAAATAAAAAAAGCCTGGGTTTTTTTTGTTTATTTGTTTTTTTAATATATATATAGCACTATCATGGTTTTTTATTGTTATTTTTAAGTCTGTATTTGGTTTACATGGCAAAGTTTTGGTTCTGGGGGAGTTACAGAGGTGTCTGCTGTGAGAAGTTGCCAGAATCTTCTCCCATATCCAATAAAGCCAATGCCTACCCATTCTAGGAGGGATCTGCCACTGTCCAGGACTAAGCCAGATAGCAAAGGTGGCAGTGCCACTATGATTAACAAATTTAAAGAGGAGAAAAAAATATTACTTCACAGGAATAAAATGCAGACATAGAGAGGAGAATATAGAAGAGCAAATCTACAGACACCAAGGTCAGGGAAGAAGGAGGAGAAGGTGTTCTAGGTTGCTAGAGCAGAGATTCCCCTGCAGCCTGTGCTGAGGCAGATCCTGCCCCTGCAGTCATGGACCTACCCCTGCGCCACTGAGGGAGAAGAGGTAGAGACTGAGAAGAAGGGAGAGGTGAAAGGAAGCTGTCTTAAGATTTAATTGTTATTTCTCCTTACTCTGTTCTGGTTGGTAATACATTAAACTAGTTTCTCCAAATCGAGTCTGTTTTCCCCATAATGATAATTATCAAACGATATCACTGTTCTTATCTTGACCCATAAGCCTCTTGTTCTATTTTCTCTAATAGAGACAGCGATAGAGCAGCTGTGGTGGACACCAGACATCAAGCAAAGGTCAACCCATCACAAACGCTGTCCTTAATTAATTTAGAAATAGCCTAGCTAAAAAATACTTTTGTATATGTTCAGGATAACTATATGTATTTGTAAAGTTCAAGGGAAAACTACCACTGTAACTTCTCAGCAGCAGTAATTTGTGACCAAGAAGGATCTGACATGAAGGGCAAGAGGTCCCAACTACAGAAGGAGAGAGAGAACAACTTCATATAAGGGTGTGAAGTTTGCTGATAAGAAGCTCCACGGTATTTTCTTGTAAAAGTCATGGAATATGAGTGATCAGAGTCCCTTTTGGGAATCAGAACTGTCACTGGAGAATAAAATCAACACCAGTTCAGGTGCATGATACTGATGCTCACAAGGTAGGTGTTGGTACAAGTGTGTATAAGGAATTGGCTTATGAAGTGTCTCTGCAGGCTCCTTGAAGAACAAATTATGAAGGTAGGACTCTACCCCTTGCCTATGTAAAGTACAATAAAAGCAAATGCCAGATCCTGTACTTTAGTTGGGACAACCCCCAGTATCAATATAGACTGGTGGATGAATGGGTTGAGAGCAGCCCTGCAATGAAATACCTGGGGATACCAGGAGGTGAAAAGCTGGACATGAACCAGCAATATGTCGTCACAGCTACATCAAAAGAAGTATGGCCATCAGGTCAAGGGAAGTAACTCTGCCCCTCTACCCTGCTCTCATGAGATCTCAGCTGGAGTAATGTCTTCAGCTCTGGAGCCACAGAATCACAGAATTGCGTAATAGTAAGGGTTGGAAGGGACCTCTAAAGATTCTCTAGTCCAAGCCCCTGCTAAAGCAGGTCAACTTAGTAAAAGACTTAGGAAGATATGGACCTTTTGGAGTAGGTCCAGAGGGGGGTCACAAATGAGACCAGACAGCTGGAATATCTCTTCTATGAAGAAAGACTGAGAGAGCTGGGGTGTTCAGACTGGAAAAGACTCTGGGGACTATTGATTGTAGGCTTTCAATACTTAAAGGTGGCTTATATGAAAGATGAGACAAACGTTGTAGTACAAATGTGTGTTTAATTTACCTCAAGGTATGCAATACAAATCCCCTAGCAGAATTCAATTTAATCACTGATAGATTTCACAATATTCTAAGAGCCTCTCATGTTAGAATTTTTAATTCTGTCTTTAATTTTGCTATTTCTATATTCCATACTTCTCACCATATATATTACTAGGGCTTTTGTATTCCAATAATGTAAAAACATTTTAATCATGCCTGTAATTTTACCTTTTTTTCATCTAATTATATGAAAAAAACCAAATAGTAATGATTCTTTGAAGTAATTTCATTGTCAGGTGTGGAGGAAGAACTTTTCTCAGAGGTGTCATGTGTTTGTGGGACAGGAAAAGTAACTAATTGGACTTTGGAACCCCAAATGTCACAATATCACCAGAAATTATAAAAAGCATCATACATATCAATTTGTAATCTTTTAAAAGAGCGGAATTCCTCCATTTTCATTAATGGAATTTCTTAATGATTCTGTACAATCAATACAAACTATAACACAAGTCAACATAAACTGTTGCTCTCTACCCCGACTATGAATAACTGACAATTTTTAAATTAAGTATGTTTGTCTTGAAACAGTCAATAATTGGCTACTACTTCATCTCTTGCAAGACTAACTAACACATAACACATTACAGTTCTTTGAAGAATAATCTTCCTCAAAATAAAATATCTTTTATAAAGTACTACTATCAAAGACATTATATTTCAAAATTGATCATGGTTAATAGATTAGCATGTACCATTACATTATATGACTATGTGAGATAAAACTTTTGAAGATCACTTGCAATTATTTAGTTTTCTTTGAATTAGTTAAAATTAATGAACTTAATTTTCAAAGACACAATCTTTGTTGTTTCCTCAGTACGCACAACTTAAAGGTTAAAGCAAATAGAATCTAGGTTCTGCCACAGACTTTAGTTTTCCCATGAAGTACAGTGAGCTTTGAATTTAGTCTATTAGCAGTAATCAAGTTTGGCAAGTAAATTTAGACATAAAATTGTTTAAACTAAAAGTTTCTGTTAAAGGATGACTTATTATAATGCACTTCCATAGAATGTGTTTGATTCAAAATTAATGAAACAGCCCACAGAGCATGAAAAGAAAAGACTATCTCATGAGTTTGAAATTAATTTAATGTTTGTTTAATGAAATGAGACTTTTACCTTTCTAATAATCTTCTTTGCTTTAAAAAATTGACTTAATAATTGGAATATATGTTATATTGGATTCAAGAAATTAATTTCAATTAGGGAATTTACTCTTTGCAATTTATCTAGGTTTTTATATACGATAGCTTTAAAGAAAGAAATTCGGCCATGCATTTTCAGGAGCTGGTCTTAAATAGTGGTACTGTCCTTTCTGAGAATCTATGATCTACTCTAGCTTCTGTATATTTAAAAGAAATAAAAAAGAAGACTTCTTCTACTCCAAGAAAAAAATGTTTAAATTCCACATCAGGTCTACTTGATGAATTCCTAGTATAAAAGACATATTTACTTGATTACAAACAGCTGAAATGGCCATATGGTTGAACCACCAGCCAGGCAACAAAATAATTGTACCATGGATAACAATAATGCAAACACTCTTGAAATATTCAGCATCATTTCCAAGTTTGAGATATTTTGTCATGTCATAATTTCTCAGGGGATTTTTCCATAGCTTCTAACTTATTAGTGAACATGAATGCATTATTGTTTTCCTTAAAATTTCTCCATCACACATATTCTAATTAAAAGTCAAGGTAGTATAAGAAAACATTGTTCACAGTTTCATATATATCGTTCCTCAGTCTTAGTATAGGTAGGTTTATTGTTTTGGGTCTATGTATTTAATTACACTTTTAATAGCATCCATAATATTGAATTATAAAAAAGAACTTTCACATTCAGTGACAAAAAATAATCACCTCTAGCTAGTATTTTAAAACATAAAAATTTTAAAGACAAATTCTTGATATTCTCTGGTTCAATAAGAAATAATAAATTTTGAACACTCTTATTGATGTACCCATTAATGTATTTAATGCATGCTTTCACAATATTTGGTTTTGATTATAGTTATTAAAGCAGTGTTTCTAAAAATAATAAAGAAATTTACAACATATTGCCATGTAACTATTTATTGCTTACAGAAATAGCAATTGTGATTGTCAGAAAACACAGAATTTTTTTTTTTTTCCTTGATCCTCAGGACAAAATATAATTCTCTTTAGTTACAGTATATTTGTGTTTAAATAGCTTGACATGTTTCATATCTAGCCCTCAAATTTAATTAAAGTAATCTTTGATGTTAAAAAGAGTGTGAACTAAAAAACCTTTGGGAGACGATAAGAAAACACATCGCAAAATGTCAAAGTATCAAGTAGATTGGAAGTTACAAGGTTTTCTGAAGGTGAGGTAAAATATGAAAACTTATTCTGAAGAGATTAAAACATAACTGTAATTAAAAAACGTACATGAATATAAAGCTAGGCTTCCATTTGAAAGACAACCAAAACCAAAACAAAGACAAATTTAGATATTAGTTTTAAATAATAAAAAACTTGCAAAAAGACATAATTCTGAAAGTATTCAAGAAAAGACTGATGTAACAGTAAGTAGCAAAATAAACTTGAGTTTATTATGCCTTTGTGGCAGAAAAGAGACCTATAAGTTTTGGAATATATGTGTGATTTTATCAAGAAAAGAGACACCTAAAATGTTTACATCAAGTTGCCCATCAGCCATTACAAAAGTTATTCTATCTACTTGAAATACAGAAACGTTATGAACGATAGGGAGAAAATCATCAAAGATAGAAGATAAAATACTTGTTAACATGATATTCAAGAGCTGCTCTTAAAGACAACAAAAAGAGTCTTATGAATATCTGAAATCGGTCTAAAGACAATAATTTCCTGACATTGGTACAGAAAAAAAGATATCAAAGTTTCAGTATGGAAAGGATTTTTATTGTCAGCTTAGCTTTTCATGGCACAAGAAAAAGTGTTTATAAATAAAGTAGATTTCAATTCAGCTATTTGATCAAAACAGAAAACAAAGTAAACAATTTGTCTCCATTCTGATTTCCTATTATGTACATAACAGAGGAAGAAGACACTCTGAATTCTAATACCATTATTCTCTTTAAAGAATGATATCTACCAAAGTAGGTATAATATATTTAACATATGACCTTTACCTTCTTGCTTAAGACTGCAGTGGTTTTTGACTTAGCAGGATGTTCTGAATAAAGAGTACAATAGACCATCTGAAGCTTGAAGACCATGTAAAACCAGAGACGAAAGCAGGCCCAAACAGCAATGTATTCATTCTCCACAGTCTTTACTTTCAGGGTCTTCCTAGGTGCTTTCTTTTCTGACTTTACATGATAGCTTATTTGCTGCCATTTTACTCAGCCAGTGTGCAGTTATTAAAAGTTACTCTTAGTTTGCAGGACACAGCCCTGTGGCCATAACCTCTCCTTTCAAGGAAACCTTTTCATTCTCACTCAGTTCTCTTCTTTTAACTGAGGTGGACTTACATCAAGAAAGAATAATATCTTTATGCCCTCAACCATAACCCCTTCATTTTTTTCCTACTGCCTGTAGCATCCTGTCTTTGTCCTAGGTGTACAACAAGGTCAAAATCATGGTCCCTCCTACACTGTTACTTACTGATGGTCTCAATGTGGGAATCCTATGGCATTTCTGATCCAGATTAGATAGCCTTTCAAGTTGTGTGACTGAACTACAGATGAAATTTTCTATGAAAAGATGGTGTCAGGACTTCGTGTTCCCTCTGGAAATCTTAGAAGTTTAATGTCCCTTCTTTGTTGTGAGTTGTCTGAAATTTCAAGTCATCTTTTCAATGCCAATAAGATTTTGCCTTAAGGATTTAGTCTCCTTTGGGTTTTTTTGCTTGTTTTGCATCCTCCTGAAAGGTTTGAAATCGAATTCTATAATAATTGTAATGAGAAATGCAAAAGCTAGACTTTTGTTTTGAGTTTTGTAAATATAAGTAAACATATCGCTCTAGGAATATGTTTAAATAAGTATGTTTTCATTCCCTGCATTTATTAGCTATGGTCTAGATGACTCAAACTTAAGTTTCTTCTGTTTTGAAGTACAATTCATAAATATCAAACAAGTAGACTTAGTTTGTAGTTTGATTTGGTATACTAAGAATTCAAACGGAGTAGCTGATTTTTTTTTTTTAATTAAAGATAACAAAACCAGATGGTTCATCACAGATGAATTAGTATTACAAGGATCTGTATGGCTCTCAGCTATGCATTCAAGGTTCTGAGTTTTCCATATACTCATTCATCCAGCTCTTTTGATATTTTATAAAGTATTTTTATGTTGAAACAAACAAACAAACAAAAAATCTGAGTTACTTGAACATACTTAAGTGTTTTAATATTTTAGAGAGAAGTCACAATTAGAAAAGCAAAATAAAACAGTGAAATAAAACAGACCTCACAACTTCTTTTTCACTGCATGTTATGACCAAAGGATATGAAGCAATAGACATAATGGAGAACCATTAGATTTAGGCTATTTCAGATAAATATGTAGAAACATGATCAAAAGATTAAGCACTTCCAAAGGTGGTGCTGTGGTGATTTGTTTCTTCCTAAACTTGTCAATTACAAACACATACAAACATACAGAAGCATTTGCATCTGAATTTAGGTTAACATGAAATTGGCTTAAAGAAGAAATTTGTCTCATATAAAAATCATGAATAAAGGAATCTTCTATATGTGGTAACTCCTGAATAATGTTTAGGGTTAAATGAGATGATCAGGTTGCTTCCACTTATAAACTCTTTATTTTGATTTTGTGTCCATTCACTTTGGTTTGGATGAACAGTGTCATTTTAAGATTAAGCTTAAACATATCTGTGGTGCTAGAAGGGACTGAAAAAAAAAAAACCCTCTTCCAAATCTGTCTTACCTAGTGCTAAGTAAGAAAGATAATAACCTTATTTATAGCTGAAAAATAAGAATGCAAATTTAATGTTGCTTAATATTTCCCCCTATGCTGATACACTAACTGTAAAATAATAAAATAAACTTATAAATCTAATGACTTTTAAAAGAGCTATTTAAGAGTTTATTATCTATACAAGTGAGATTAACAGAAATGTTTACTTGAAGAGGATTCCAGAGAACAAGACTAAATCACATCAACCATGTCTTTGTCTATCTGAGGCATATAAAACTCCATAGATGTGTTTTTTGTGAAGCTCCTCTGATCAAGGTTTTTCAATGATGAACTGACAAGTGAAGAGGGTTTTTTTTTTGTGATGTCTTATCTCAGCATCCAAATCAGCAACATTTGTCTTTTGACCACTGATACCTTATCTGCTACTACTGTGAAGAATTTACCTCAATAATCTTTGTAACTGTCCTTCAAATAGTTGTAATGAAAGATCATCGGCCTCCACTTTATCAGACTAAACAAGTCCAGTTCCCTCAGTTTGATCTCCTTTATAATAAGGTCATGTTGTAGGTCTCTGACCATCTTGGTAGCTGTCCACCAGAGTTTACCCCATTTCTTGGTTTTATTTTTGAAGCATTTTTGTGGTGGGGCCAGGAAAAGTAAAACTGGTCACAGTATTTCAGACATAACCTTCTGAGTGCCAAGACAACAGAGACAATTTCCTTTAACATGTTCGTTCTCTTTCCTCTAATGCAGCCCACTATACACTTTACCGTATCTGCAGAGAAAGTACACTTCCACCTTACATTTAGTTTGATGTCTTCAGTAACACTGTGGTGTGAGTTGAAAAACTGCTTGTGAGTTGAGATAAGGACGGAGAGATCAAACTCGGCAATTAGCGTCACGGGCAAAACAGACTCGACTTAGGGAGAAAAGGGTTTGATTTATTGAAGAAACAATACAAGCAGGGAGATGAGAAATAAAACAGTCTTAAAACACCTCCTCCCACCCCTCCACTTCCCGGGACTCCCTTTCCTTCCCCGTCAGAGGTGCAGGGGATGGGGGATGGGGGTTGCAGTCCGTTCATTACAGAT
>WBNH01006474.1:137082-198554 GCA_013401255.1 Urocolius indicus
CCTCACCACATATCGCAGGGGAGTCTTCTTTTCAAAGTCTAGACATCCTCCTCCCCCTCCTTCTCCACTGACCTTGGTGTCTGCGGAGATGTTTTCACATTCTCTCTCCCTGTTGCTGCTGCAGTTCTGCCACTGCGCAACAACTTTTTCTACTCAAATATGTTATTCACAGAAGCTTTACCTCCACCACTAATTGGATAGGTCTGGGTCAGGTGCAGGGTCCAGCTTAAAACTGACTGGCCCCAACCCTGTCAGCTACAGGGGAAGCTTGTGGCAACTCTGTTTAAAGAAGCCACTCCTTTAGCCCCCCTGCTACTGAACAACCTGGCCCAGGCCGAAACCACTACAAACACCAACTACTGGAATACTCCAGGAGTTATTATATGTCAACTCATTTTATGAGCTAACAGACGGAACGAGTCTTTTTTTTTTTCTAGCCAGGACATTTGTTTGTACCAACAATACCTATTCTATGTTAATTCATTATTAAAAAGCAGCAAAACAGCCTTATGTATAGCTTTTGATTGGTCTCTTAAGAACTATTAGGTTCTTATTATCTTCTTCTTAAATTCTTATGATATTGTCAGGGCGCAACACTGGGAAACTTGAAACCACAGGGTTATGTAATGCAGCCAGCAGAACAGTGGCCTCATTAGCTAGGGTCTGTCCCACTACTTCAGCAAGGGTGCTGGGCAGGCTGAGAAGGCAACTTGGGGCAGTTTCCACTCCCAGGACATCAGACATCTCTCTGGGAGTGGGGATGAACCAAGACTGGGCCAGGCTGTCTGTCTGTGAGTGAAGTTGAAGATCAGACTCATTGAGGGGAACCACAATCAGACAGAGATCCAGTATGGCCTGTGCGCTTGAATGAAAGTGTGTCATTAAACTCTGAATGTACTTTTCATGAGTGGTTAGATACAGGTATAGTGTTCCTTGAAAAAGCACTAGGTAGTACACTTGTGGTGTGAAATAACTGAAGATAAGGGAGTGAGCTCCAGCATTAGATTGCTGATCATCTGCAAAGTTTATTTACTAATTCATATCTTGTTGTGCTTTGAAAAACAGCTTTTTTGTTATATTTGGATTTTTTCACCACACTTACAAAACAAATCTGTTTACACAGGGTAATCCCCAAGAATCATGGACATGGACTGTCCACCTTAAGCCAGGAGTCAGACTTTGACCCTCTTTTGTTTTGTGTTGCAGATGTAATTATATAGCCTTTCTTCTACAGTCTCAGGTACCTAGTTTAATTTGTATACATATAAGGATGACAACCTTTCCAGTCTGTCCAAAGCACTTGCAAACACTGAAAGTCTCTCCAGAGACAGAGAGGTACAATCCCACTTATAAATCTTGCCTTGTAGACAATTACAGAATTTGTTTGTCATGTGGGATTAACTTTTTCTTTGCTTGGCTGTCTTAAAGATCTGTGAAGGTGAAGGAGTTTGTAGGAGTTTTTAGTTACAGGCTCAAACACAGGCAGAAGATGTCTTGGGGGCCTAAACGTACCAGACACTTTCCTTACATCCAAGTAGTGTGTCCACTGTCTCACATGTCAATAAGAATCTGATGACACGCTGTGTTCATGGCTCTTTTTTTTAGCAGTCTGATGTTCTGACTGAGCCAATTAATACTGTGAATATATTTCAGACATTTTATACTGTGGAGTGGTTCTGATAGCCTAATAGGCCTCATCCAACAAAGTCAATTCAAATAAAATAAATCATGTAAATGTCAGTGTGAACCCTATTGACCTGTTTTTCTTATACAACAAATGTTAGAAACAAACAAAAATCTAAATTGTTTTTTAAAGTGTCAATCATACAAAGTTAAAAGCTAATGCTTTTGAAAATATCATCTGTACAAGTGCTTCATAATAAATAAATTATTTTGAAATAGATATTTCCCTTTTCATCTGTGGGTAAAGAAACAAATATGTCACAGCTATAAGAAGATTCAAATTGTCAACATTAAGATGTATCATTCATGATGGAAAAAGAGAAGGCCACTCTAACAGTACAATGGTAAAATATTAACATATGCGATATGTCAATCACATAGTTATGGTGCAAGTTTGAACAGCTTGAAGAAAACCTGTACACCTTTAGATTAATTAGGTATGGCAGTTTGCTGTGGTTCACTGAACAGGTATAATGTTTTAGTTCTAAATTCAAGAATATTCTTCAGTTGGTAGTTAGAAGAACTTCTGTGACTATTTACTGTTTCCTTTTAGCAATACAAAATTATTTTCTGTGGTGCTGAACTTTAAGACAAAGAAGTCTTTCTAAAATGCTAGAAAGAAAACTAAGCTCACATAAAATGATAGGAGCTTTAAAGGAGCTAATAGGAAAAGATACTACTGCAGACAGACTCTTCTTTCATCACAATATTTTTATCATTATCATGTGACAGTAGACTGACACCGTTCTCAATGTTGCAACGCTAAAAGAATCTAGTAATTAAATTCTACCTTCAAAATTAATGACAAATCCTGAGAATTCATCTTTCTTGAATTTAATCATTAAAATATTCAGTTGTTCATTTTTGGCCACAATTGACCTAGGCTTGCTTTGCAGACAACAGAGCTTAAAATGCTAGCAGTTGTGATACGAAATCTTTACTCCTCCTGCTGATTCCAAGAGGAGTCTAGGATGATTAGTACAAGCATAAACCTCAGAACTCACTTCTATTATCCACTCATAAAGTCTAATTCCAGATTAAATGCTGTAGGGTGCCTGAGATGTCCTTGGGGATATAAGAAAAATAATGTAAAAGCAATTTATTTTCTGAATGAGTAGCTGAATGTAAGGTAGGATATGTAGCTTCTCAAATGTTTCTAGGTGCCTATGTGTGGGAAATTGAAATAAAAGCCCCAGATTTGCAGATGTCACAAGTCAAGGCAGACATGTGTTATACAACATTTTAGGATAATTAGTCTTAGATTTTTAAAGTAACTGTTGATAAAAATACTTTTGACTTTCATCACAGTAGGGAGCTGCTTGAGAGGGTTCAGCGCAGGGCTACCAAGATGATGACAGGAGTGTAGTATCTCCTTATGATGAAAGGCTAAGGGAGCTGAGGCTCTTTAGCTTGGAGGAGACTGAGGGATGATCTTACTAGTGTTTAAAAATACATAAAGGGCAGGTGTAAGGAGGATAGAGTCAGGGTGTTCTCAATGATGTCAATGATAGGACAAGGGGCAATGGGTACAAACTGGAACATGGTCTTACCCTTAGAGACATGTGTAACCCTGGCTACTCAAAGTAGAACTTAAATCCACACAGTCTGATTGATACACTGGTATTTGACACCATGGACACAGGAGCCTTTCAACCTGTGTCATGAGTCCAATTTTCCATTCAGATCAGCACACACACCCATACACACACTAAACAAAATCATTCTCAGGAGAAGAGTTGGAAGTAGAATTTAGTCAGACAGGCTGGACTGGAATGATCAAGCAAAGGAAACAGCCAGAGAAATCAGAACATTCTCAAGTAATGTCCAGCAAAATACATATACACAGCTGACCCCTTTTACTTGTTATCTATTTTTCCACATCTCTTCCTCACCAAAACTGCTTTGATTCCCTCCTTTTTTGACTTTTGTTCCTCATCTAACCATCCCATCAGAAGTCCTGTGTAATTCCAGAATGACTTTCCCCTGCATCTCAAACAATGCAGAGGGGTGCTGCGGTCAGTCTGTATCAGCTTCTTTCTGTCACTCCTTCCTCCTAACGCTTTTCCTCTATTCTAATATTGGGTCCTTCCAAAGGATACAGTCTTTCAGGAAATATTGACCTGCTCTCGTGTGGTCTTCTCCAGGGAAATCTGTTATCTAGCACCTGGAGCATACTCTCCCACTCCTCTCACCTTGACACTGGCCAAGACTGTTTCTCACACTTTTCCCCTGTCTCACTTCTTTGTTGTGTGACATTTTCTGCCCTTTCTTAAGTATGTTTCCCTGAGGCAATACCATTTCAGCTGAGAGGCTCATCTGTGTCCTGTATGGGGCAGCCCCTGCCACTTCTTACAGAGGCCATTTCTACACCATCCCCACTACAAGCACCTTGGCTCTTACGCTCAATACACCCCACTTGCTCTTTGCAAGTGAGGTGAGCTTTTTATTGTATAACCTGATACAAATAATTACCTGAGATGAAGAAGAATGTATATTTAAGCTAAAATGTAATGATGTCAGAAAAGTAAATATTCACGCTTTGAGAAGTTGTTTAAATGAGAAAACAGAAGCCAACGTTAAAAATCTTAAAGTATATGGATTCTGGAACAAGTTTCATATGTAGTAACAGAGGAAAAAAAAATCTAACCCCATTGTGTATGCATTAATGAAAAGGGTTATTCAATAGTTTGCTGACAATTTCTGGAAACTCAGCTCAACGATTCTGAAGGACTTACCAATTGTGCATGGTACAGTAAAGCTTCATCGTTTCTATGGGGAATCTTTGGAGGTCCTATGGAATATTGTTGTACGAAAACCTTTAAAAAGTGTGTGTGTTACCTTAGAAAATCTTGTAGCTCTTTACCTTTTTTATCTTTTTGCTTTCTTTTCCTCCTTCTTGGTTCAGACCAATTTTCTGGGAACTATATCTTCACCTTTGCTGTACTACTAATCAATATCACATTTGCATTTGAGGAGAAAGGGTAGAGATATTTGTCAAGTATCTCAACCTATAAACTAATTTTAAATATTCACTTTTTTTTGTTGTTCTGGTAACAAAAGTTCTTCTCATTTATATTGTGTGTCATATTTCATGATATCTCAAATCTCAGATGCCTTTATAAAATTCTGGACTTAAAAAAAAACCCATTTCATTATATTTCATCTTAATGAGCATTAGTTTACCCATCTTCATAAATAAAGTATTTTACATTGCCCATAAAGGTATATATTTCTTTGCACTGAATGTATCTTTCCCTGAAGAACAAAAAGAAAGAAAGATTCCTATGGATGTTTCTTCCCTCTTTTCACTCTTGCCTGCATTTACTTTAATCATTTAGGAGCTAAGAAACTGTCATTCTACTAGACTCAAGAATAATTCCCTTAGAAACTGAGATTAAATGATGGACAAGGCAAGCAGAAAAGTACTAAATAAATGATGTTCAAGTGAACAGACTAGAATGTTTGCTTACAGATTGCTCTTTAATATAATTCCAGCAAAATCAAAAAGCAAGATCACATTTAAAGAATTACTGTCAGCAGTGGTGGAACTCGATCTCAGCATGAATGTTAAATTGCATGTACTTTATGAAACAACATACTGAAACTGCATCAAATGTTAATGGACCTTTTCAAAACTGGCAACATAGGTTTCAACTCAAGTCAAATTAAATATATATGTTCAGCTTAAGTATATACACATGAACACATAGACACACACAGTTGAAAACCACTATGTATTTATATAAGCATAAACAGATTGAGTGCTTCCACTATAAAAACAGAACTAAAACAAACTATTGAAGAAAGAAATAAGCATGAGACAAAATATGTCATGTAAAATTTGTAGTGGAAGGGGAAGGACAGATTCAATTTACATATACTGGAAAAAAATTATTTTTCCAAAACCTTTGTCCTTTTGTTAAAATGGATATATGTAACGTGATAATATTGTCTAAAGTAGAAAGGCATAACAGTTTGGTCATTTAATGTGCTGCTGATTTTCACACAATATTTAATGGGACGTATATATCACACAATAGAAGAGGAAAAAAACAACTTAGTGGAGGGTTGTATTTGTATTTATCTAATTTAATAAGTTCCTCATAGATTTTTGCATGAGATAGCAGTCTTGAGAACAATAACTTTCCATTAATTGCTTTTCATAGAGATGTAGAAAGACTCAGTCTCTGATGTTCATTTCTGCTAAATGCGTCTCTGTGTGTTCTGGAAAACTCACTCCATTTTGAAAACGTGGATGATGATATTTGTTGTGACATATCTTAACATTTCCTAACAATAAAACTGTACATTGAAATTATTATTATTATTATTATTATTATTATTATTATTATTATTATTATTATTATCATTGTTGTTTTAATCAGACAATGAAAAGGCAATGTTTTTAAGGACTTAATCTTCCATTAAGTTTTTAGTACAGAAGTTCAGTCCTATAGAGGCTTGGAAGGAGAGATTCATACCAACTTATTCAGGACAAGCAACTATACCCATGAATGTGGCATTAAACATACAAAAATAAGTTATCATATATACAGTTGCAATAAATATAGGAAATTTTAACCAGTGTGTTATCTTGGTTATGGAAAGAAAATGCTAGGACAGCAGGAATTTCAGCCCGAATATTCAGCCTAATGTGTATTTTTATAATTGGAAAATAAAATATAAAATTAAATTCTGAAATACAGTTTGTTCAGGGATAGTTGCAGTCATTTTTCACAAGTCTTTATCATACATAATTACTAAACTATGCTTTCCAGGAAGAATATGAGTGCTGACACATTTATTTATTGTGACTACAATATATTATAAAGATGATTCACTCAACTGAGGAAAATAAACAAATATTAATCATATTTCTGAGGGAAACAATAAAAAAAAGGAATGAAGTGTCAGTTTTCTGTCATAAGAAAGAGATAGCAATTCTGAGTTTGGATATTGTCTAAGAATTTGATTCAAAAGATTAAATTCTTCTTGTTTGTTCTGTTGGTTGATTTGACTGTTTGATTTTAAATCTAGAGGATTTATTTTAATTTTCTGCATAAAATAATCAGAGTTTTGTAATGATTACTGAAATTTTTACCTACGACTTAGTATTAATTGTTTGTCCTATATGGTTATATAATGATGACAAGGTTATGTAGGAGAGTAATATTAATATGCAGATATACTTTGAAATAGATGTTTAATGGCCATTAGTTATTATTTAATTTTAATTTCTCTAAAATTTTTATATCAGTAGTAAGAGACTAACAACAAAGCTATTCAATTTAGTATTCAGGAAAAAGAAAAGTGTTGAACTTAACTACTCATTGTAACTGATGCTTTCTTCAAATTAACTTGCTTATCTTAAAGAATGAAGCTGAGATCAAATTCATAGCTTATTTTACTATCCTAAACTTAATTGAAGGAAGTGTAGAGAATAGCACCATAGTTGGTGGGTAAAAAAAAAAAAGGATAATCCTTTTATATGAGCAAGTACTTTTGCACATTATGTTTATTCACTCTTTTCTGGTGTTCAAAATGTACAGCATGGACTTGAGTGGGACAGTCAGTTGCAGAGTAATGTCATTTCATGTAGATCATGAATGTTTCTGCTGTCAATTTTCTTGACTTTTCTTGCTAGTAAGGGTCTGCACCTTACAGACAAGGCCAGATACAGTTATTATATGATTGGAGAGCAAAAAGGACACAGGAAATTCTCAAGAAGATGCTTAGCTGTGACTACTAATATTTGTGGGAGTATGCAGACTACAGTTACTGGTGCTAATGGAAGAGGAAGAATTATTTCAATCTCTTAGCTCTGACAAATGCTGGCAAGAGATGGTCAAGAATTAGTGCATCCATACCAAAGCATGTTGACAAATGGGCTAAATACACAGCATGAATCTTCAGGATTGCTTTGAAAGGAACAAACTTTTCTAGGTAGAAGTCTGAACTGAGTCATACTTCAGTCATGTGGTGAAAATCTGTCCTGTACTCAACTTACAGAAGGCCAGTTTTGTCACTGAATGCAAAGCTGAAATCTCCAGTGCTTGATGGCAGCAGAACATTTATGGTACTGATAGTTAAATGTGTATACCATTTTTTTTCTATTTCCTTAGAAGAATTCAATCCAAATGTCATATATATTTATAGATCTAAGTTCAGACTAGAATATTGTAATTTAATAATTTTTAGTCTATTACCAAAGGATATATTTCAACTCTAGCTTTAAGTTTAGTAATTCTGATTAAATTTTAATTAAACTGACCTTAAAGAAGAAAGATAATGAAAATCCAATATTTTAATTCAGTTTCCAGTTACAGAAAGGACCAGGGTCCTGTTTGCACTACAGATCTCACTGAGTTTTCCTGGCCCCAGTGAGACCTCCCACAACCTGCCCACAGCCCAGAACCCTATGTGATCCTGCAGGGCCATTAGCCTTTACTCCAGTAATGTGGTAGCAGGGCCAGTTTCCATCTCCCACAGCCCTGACCTGCCTGGCCACAGGCCCTGCTGTCCACAGGCACAAATCTCAGCCTATCAGCCTGTCCCAGTCCTCATGGCTCTAGGATATGGGCTGGCCATCCTGGGGCTGTACTCAGAAGGACCTGCCCATCTGTAATGTACCTGATGACAAGAATAACTTTTGAAGTTATACCATGTTCTTCCCTTCCTCCTGTCTGCTTTCAATTTCCACAATCTGTGCAATCTACATGCTAATATTCGTGGAACATGAAAGAACAGGGTGTTAAAAATAAGTTTCCATGTAACATTGTGTTGCAATTTTAAGAATACAGCAGTAAAATGATCACTGTCTTTCTTTTGGTTCACACTTCATCGCATAAAGAACAGGTTATTAGGTAAGGAGATAATACACTTTCTCCTGTTATGTGTGTATGCATGTGTTGACACTCAACTCATACATCAGTAGGTGCAAAGAAGTTTTCTACCACCTGAATTCCTGTTTGATGTGAATCCTTGTTAGGTGAGTGGGAAGTTAAATAAAAGGACAGATTCACCAAGTCATACTCTTAATCTCAACATCTAAATACGCAGAAAATATATATATATATATATATATGAGTTGTAGAAAAATAGTACTGTATTATAGAGGCAGTACAGGTTTCTTTGGGTTTTGTTTTTTATCTTTTTACATGTTATGAAATCTGGAGAATCTGAATAACTTGTCATGATTTCAACCCTGAAAACATTCAAAAAAGCATTTTTTTTATTCTTTTTTTTTCCTCATTTGCAATCACTCACAGTTCTTTTTCCAGAGTTATGAATCAAAAGAGTCTCTGTATACATAGCATAATAAAAATCCTGCTGCCAAGTTACAATTGGAATCTACACGGTGATAATGGAGATAGCTGCTGAATCATTAATATAGTGAAAACAGTAAAAGATAATGTTTTTATAACTCAGTTTATTTCAATAGCAGCATGTTCTCTTGCATGCTATTGATTGATAATTAAATTATTCTCTGTATTTAAATGTCTAAAAGGAAAAGAAAGCAAATGTTGCAAGAAAATGTTAAGGATAAAAAGCAAAGTTTACATTCAAATTGTGTGTTTAGGCTAAAGTATTAATAAAGCTTCTAAGTTGTGGACCCTCAAAGTTGATTAAAAACTGTTGATTAAAATTAGTAAATTCCTCTCAGTAATCACTCAATTATCACTGTAATATCATCCGAATACCAAGAGAATGATCTACCATACTATCTTCAACAGTTAATTATAGGTAACGTTACAATTATTACAATGATATAAAAAATATTTTTTAAGACATAAAAATGAGTGTTTAATAGAAAACAATCTTTATTACATTCCTCCAGTATCTAAGTTTTACTACGTATAAATTAAGTCTGAATATTTTCACTACTAAGATTGATGTAGACTGTGGTTCCGATAGAGTGAAATAGAGTACTCTAACTTGCATACACAGAGACAATTCAGTTGCCAAAATGGAATTATCTGAAGATATTTTTCTTGCTGCAAGGCTTGGTCTCAAGTAACTGGTCCTAAATCATGCAGGTCTCCATTCAGTTATATTCCTGGATGCCATAAGATGTCACACATATCAATGAGTACCCATGTCTGCATAACTGAAACCCAATTTTGATATGAATAACTCGACTACACTGAACAGATTGACCAGGAGCAAAATTTTAAATACGTATGTCAATGAGGTATCCTGAAATGAGACCTACACGGAAACTATTTCTTTCCATTCTTATGGTTATTTGTTGCATTAGTAATTCAGAGTAAGTAAATACTACTGAGACAAATTACCTGTAAATAAAACACTCATATTAAGAAGTATGGCTAGCTATCTGTGTTAGCAATGCTCTTACTATGTTCTCACAATAAACGTGATTCTATTTTCAATCTGAGTGTTTTTAAGACAATGTAAGACAACAATGAAAAAAACAGGCCTTCAAGAGTTTAAGGGAATAATGAAACATATATTTTCCTGAGAAGGACAACAAACAGAGATATTTGTGTAAAAAATAAAAAAAAAAATTAAAAAAAGCTAAAAGGGCATCAATGTGGAGAGAGAATCATGATGACTGATAACTTTGAAGGTGGAGAAGGAAGTAATAAATTAATTAAGAATTAAGATTTACTTAAGATTGAAACTGAGAAGAAAAATTCCGTAGCTGAAGCTATGTAGGAGGAGGCATGGAAGATGTAGCAACAGGAATAAGTATTAATGAATTGTATGGATGGCTTTTAATTTTCCTTCAGATTTTCCTTTGTCATAGAGGTTTTATGCAACTTATTTGTAAAATAGCAGACTTTTCAATCTTTAATGATCTTCTACATCAATATGCATTTTACAGTGTTTTTACAACTTCTATTCTCCTGCTGATTTTGCCTGGGTTTATCTTTTTCTTTAATATTTTGGAGGGTAAGAGTTCTTACAGAAAATAATGACTAAGTGAATTGCTACTTGGCTCCAATTGCTTATTGGGCTCAAATTTCTTCCATTATATTTATGCACCCTTTCTTTAGAAAATCTATTAGAAATTGTTGTAAAGTAGTACTTGAATTTCTTTTCAAATAAAAAGTGTTTAATTTCAATAATCTGTATTTTTAAAAAAAATATTTTGAAATAATTATTTTATCTTTTCCTGAATTTCATGCTATTATATGAAGAATTTGGCTGGATCATTTTTTGAGACATCATTAAGAATATATGTAGCAGAAATAAGTTTTAAGCAGCAGAGATCAACAAAAGTGGAGGTTTTACTGTACTTTCAAGAATCTATTGTAGCAGAAGAATCATTGAGATATATCGAAAAGATAATGCAGAGACAAAGTGATCTGAAATCATAAAAGATCTGGAATTGAGAGGCAGAGGTTTTGTTGTTTTTTTTTTTTCCCAGAATCAATGGTCATTTATTTTTGTTTTACTGTTCTGGTGAATTCACACACAAGCCAAAGCAACTAGTGTGTGAAACAACAGATAAGATTTCTGTATGTGAACTAATAGAAAACTAAAGTATCAAGGAAGACAATGATACTCAAAAAATATGCATATATCCTTGAGCCGTCTGTCTTTCAGTCATTCCAAAGCTATGCAGTGACCAAAATCCTTCTATGAGAATATTATGCAAAATATCATAAATGTTATTTTTAGCTTCCAGCTTCAGTTTCAGTCCAAGTAAGTCAAGTCATTGCATGAATGATAAGGTGGCCTGTAATAAACTCCCACTGTTGTATCACCTGCTTTGCCCTGCCCATTGTCAACCATAAACATTAAATATGCCCCTCATCTCTGTCCAGGCAGAGGTCAATGCACTCTAATTGCTCTTTCACATACAGAGCAACTTCACCTCCTCACCTCCTTTGCAGGCATTCATGACTCTGCTCCAGTCATGCCATGTCTTTGTAACTGCAATGAGGTCATGGTCTTGCATTTCCACCCACATTTCCATTTCCTCCTGCTTATTTCCCAAGCTGCTTTTGTTACTGTACAGGCTACGCAGGGGCTTATTCAAGCACATAGGTTTCCCTGGATGAGTGTATGGTGGTTTTAGCCCTGACTGAGTGCCACATGCCCACCAAGTTATTCTATCTCTCCCTTTCCTAAGCTGAACAGAGAGGTTCTTGAGTTAAGAACAGGGAGATAACTCAGCAATTAGCATCACAGGTAAAACAGACTCAACTTGAGGAGAAAAGATTTGATTTATTATTGAAAAATCAAAACAGAGCAGGGAAATAAGAAATAAAATTGAACCTTGAAACACCTCTTCACACCCCTTCCTCTTCCTGAAGCTCTCCCTCTTTCCCCAACAGTGCCAGAGGGAATGGGGGGTGAGGGTTATGGTCAGTTCATTACAGATGGACTTTGCCACTGCTTCTTATCAGGGAGGGGCTTTCTCACACTTCCCATTGCTACAGTGTGGAGTCTCTTGCCCAGGAGACAGTCCTCCATAAACTTCTCCAATGTGAGTCCTTCCATGGGAGACAGACTTTCACAAACTGGTCCAGCATGAATCCTTCCCACAGGGACAGCTCCTCACACAACGTGGTTCATCCACCAGGAGAACAGTCCTTCAAGTACTGACTGCTTCAGTGTGAGTCCCTTACAGGATCAAAAGTCCTGACAGCAAACCTGCTCTGTGCTCTGATGTGGACTCCTCTCTCCTCACAGACTACCACATTCTGCCAGGAACTTACTACAGTGTAGGCTTCCCACTCAGTCACAGCCTCCTTCAGGCATCTATCCGCTCTGGTGTGGGGTCCTCCACGGGCTGCGTGTGGATATCTGATTCTCTGCGGACCTCCATGGACTGCATGGGACAGCCTGCCTCACCATGGTCTTCACCACAGGTCACAAGGGAATCTCTCTTCCTGTGCACCTGCCTGGGCACCTCCTCCCCCTCCTTATCCATGGACCTTGGTGTCTGTGGAGATGTTCTCCTCATATTCTCACTCCCTGTTGCTGCTGCAATTTAGCAACTGCAGAACAACTTCTTCCCCTTCTCATATGTGTTATTCACAGAGGCATTGCTTCCATCACTAATTGCCCAGACCTTGGTAAGCTGTGGATCCATCTTATAGTTGACTGGCAATGACCCTATCAAGCTTCTGGCAGCTCTTTGTGTAAATAAGCCACCTCTGTAGTCTCCCCACTACCAAAACCTGGCCCAGACAAAACCACTACGGGGTGCAAGAGAATCCTCCACAGTTAGACAATCCCTCAGTTTTCTTTTTTTTTCAGATCATGTTTTCTTAGGGTTTGAGTGACTGCAGAGCTCTGTTTCTTTGACAGAAGGACAGCAAATTGCATAGATATTTTGAAAACAATAATAGGAGTTTAAAATGTAAAGTATCAGATTTTCTGTATGAATAAACAACTTAATTATGGTCCTTTCCAATACATTTTTCACCACTGTGAGCAAGCAACTAAAATGCCTTGAGGATCAGCAGTGTCATAGTGATTGTCTACTTTCAATCAGCTGGTGAAAGTGAAGAAAAAAATCTCAAAAAGACTGTTTTTTCCAAGAATTTGTTTTCTTCTACTGATTATGGGAAGGCATTTTTGTTCAGTTTGTTCTTTTGGGAGCGTTTCAGGAATTAATTACTTCAAAGACTTTCCAACTTATTTTATACTGTCATTATCTGGTGTGAATAAAAATCTAACCATGTTTATTGCAGTACAAGTGAAATGAAAGCTCTTTTAGCCATTTTGAGTTTGTTTTCCAGACATATAGTAACAGGACATTTTGCAGTCTACCAGGAGACAAACAATCTGCTTGTATTCCCGATAAATGAACAGTGTGATCTTTAAGATCTCCTAGGTTACCATGGATACCAACATGTATTCCGTCTAACACTAAATCACAAGATGTACTTACACAGTTTCTGAATTAAAAAACAGTTTTCAGAATTGTTAAACATAATAGAACAATAGAGTTTGTTTTTTTGTTGGTGGGAGGTTCTTTGGGTTTTTCTGTTTTGTTTTTTTTTTTTTTTTCAAAGAAGGCACAGGAATACTAAAGGTAGAAAAAACTGATACTCACCAGTAGTCATTTACAACTCGGCATCTTCATCAACTGAGCTGTCTTCCTTAGTTGCTGAGTGATAATGATTTCATTTTATGCAATTTTACTTTGAACTACTAAAGGTTACTATGGAAACCTCTATCTTTTCCACTCTTCATATACTTTGGAACAGGTAGTAAGTCTCATTATGTGGGGGAAGTGGCATATCCACTGAGACATTACTTGAAAATCAGCTCCAAATTGCTTTTACCATTCATGAGGCAATGTTAAACTAAGATTTGTCAGACAGTCTGGTAGAAGATATATTCAGGATTTAAAAAAAAGATTAAAATTCTATACCTAAATCTTTTAACATCTGCCATCTGCCAAACCTCTTTTTTTCTACTCACTGAAATCTCATCTTTACTTCATTATCATGGCCGATTGTATAGCTACTATTAAATTTTCATAGATGGAATATATATATAAATAGTTCTAGCAGTAATCAATAAAACTGATGCAGGTTTTATTTCCACATGGTTGCTCTTGGATTTGGATTTCATTAACTTACCATTAGTTTTTATTTTTCTCTTTTTCAACTCCGTATCTGACTTTTCTTGGAACTGCAATAGTCCTTTTTTTAAATTCTTCTCTGAATGATGCTAGAAATCTATTGTCAAACTACAAGTAATGGACAGCATTAGCCAGCTCTTATTTAATCACCTCCAATTTCCTTCTAACGTTATCATTAGTTTCTAGCTCATGAGTTCGTAACTTCTCTTAATCTAAACCTCACATCGTAATTTAAAATTTTGAAACACTTAATTTTAGGCTAATCTTTACCCTTGGTCATCAAGTAATCTAATTCTTGATATATTAAAAGCCATTCTTGTCTCTCAGTCTCTAAGAAAACAAACCAACGATCTGAGAACCTTATTTGTTTCTATATCTTTTTAATCATGTAGGAAAATAAATAAAAATTTATGGTTTTGCTCCTGGTCATAGTCTCTTCTGGATTTCATCCTTTATTTGGGTTTATCTGCTTTGATTGGAAAACCTCTAATGTCAAACGTTAACATTAAGAAATAAAGGCAAGAAGAAGCCTTTAACAATCATTTCTATAAGGCTTTTGATTGCCAAAATTTAATTTAGTATTTTTGGAAGAGATATCAGTAAAGACTTTACTTCACTTTTTAATTTGTTTTCAAAGTGGAATTGAAGGGCAGAAGAGATCAGAGACTTCTTTGCCAAGAGCTGATGTAATGTTATTCATCTCAAAAAAATTTCTCAGGCAATATCCAACTGAAAATCATTTTGTTCTGCTACATCAAAGACTTATCCTTCTTCACCATCATCAACCAACACCAAATTCAAGTCCATGTATATTACATTTTCTGTTCAATGTGCATAGTGAACACAGTGATAAGATTTTGCATAGAAATTTAGATTCAAGGAAGCTTTTGTGAGACTTGATAATGCTAGATACTTCTAGCTCCACTTTTTCTTTTTTTTTCATTGAAACTATAATGAGAATATCAATATACAATGGTATATTTCAGATTTAAGTGAAGGTTCACCTGGATTGAACATGTCAAGGTTCCAAAAAGTTTCTCTTTTTTGTCACTGTAGAAAGAAAAAATCCAAACACACACAAAAAAAACCCAAGCCAAAAGAAAACAAAAGAAAACAAAACAAACAAAAAACCACAAACTAGAACAAACAAAAAAAACCCCGAACAAAAATATAACAGGAAACATGTCTATTAGGAAGTTTTTTTCCCTTCCTATATAATTTTCCTGTGTTTGAATTTTACTGTCCAGTTGCCTGATTCTTGATAATTATGAAAGGAAATGTGTAAAACTACCTGCAAAAGCCCGTGTGATCTTCAGGTAGCATCCCATTATGTAGCTCATTACAGCTATTTTTATTACTTTTGACAAGTCTTCCATTTTTCACTGTTAGTACATTTTTTTGCTATGAGGATCTTTATGCATTTTTACTTTAAGGCTGTCTTCACTTGTTATTTAACTACATAGTGTGTTTGAGGTCACCAGTTTCAATATTAGATTAAACAATGATTGTGCTAATTGTCTGACATTATTATAAAACAAATTGCTTGTCCCAGCTAGTTATCTTTAGTTGGACATAAACACTGTAGTTTTGGATATAAGTTCTTAATGTCTACCTTAGTCTATAACAGATTTTACAGATGTCATTACAGTGATGGCTGTAGTAATTTATGGGATACATGCCATTATGAATTGCAGTTTGAAGACTATGTTGGTCTTTAATGAGAATTTGATTAAGGAACACTGTGAAATGTTGCTGCAAGTTCTTTCTGAACTGTTTACCTCCTGTAGCAGTGTTTCCATAAAGAAGGCAAGCTGTCAGAAGACCTCCTGTAGTTCAGTGATAATCAATATAGAAAGAGAGCAACTCAAGATAAATTTTAACACATTGGTAGAGGGTTGAAGGAATTAGAGAACTTGAAATCACAGAAACAGATAGAAGACAGTGAAAGCAAAACAAAATGAAAAACCTTTAAACTCTAACTACAAAGAAATGAAAGATTAGCATGATTATAGGAAAATTTTACTCATCTATTTTCATTCAATGTGACTTGATACATTATGCACAACATTCCTTCAAACCTCTGCTGTCTTTTCAACCACATAATTCATGTGATTCTAGTACAGTAATTGATATTCTTTCTATTTCAATGCTGCAGATACAGTCATTAAATTACTCCTGGGAAATTATGAAATGCTACTCCATGAATATGTGCAAGTGGAGGCTTCCTCAAAGTCTAGAAGCTGGAATACAGGCTATCCAAGTTGCATGGGTACTTGTTTTGTTTTTTATCTATGTGGGCAGATATTAGCCTTTACAACTTTATATCAATCCATCCTATAATCTCATCTCTCTGTTATGTAGACTTAGCCTTAGAAACAGTGCTTTAAATGTATATAGTGAGTATACACCTTTTCTTCTCAGCTAAAATTTTGCAAAAGGAATAACTGAACTCTGAATGTCCTGTTTCAAATTCAAGTAGATTATATGCATTCAGCTACAGAAACCAACTTATATATTTGAGCAATTAGATTATATATAATTTCTCTTTTGACCCTTTCTAATATACCAAGATCCCCAAATAATCTCAGACTGATACATGATCCAAAAGTACAGAATTTCTAATATGCTTGATAGGCAGTTATTTTGTAGTCTTAAAATATTAATTCATCTAAGCTATCCTACATAAACTAGATAAGAAAATAAAAAGAATGTTGGCATTCTAAGGAGTAATTTAATGCACAAAAGCCCAAACTTTATCACAATCCTTTTGTAATTGTTTTGAAAAAAAAAAAAAATCTGCTCGTCCCAGGCAAGGAATAACATAATTACAAAAATTGCATAAATTATTATGATAATGGATTTCTGACAATGCTAACTTCCTCCTCCTTCTCCTCTCCTCTCCTCTCCTCTCCTCTCCTCTCCTCTCCTCTCCTCTCCTCTCCTCTCCTCTCCTCTCCTCTCCTCTCCTCTCCTCTCTGCAGGTTCTGCTTCTCGGGAATATTTCTTACTTATTATTCAGATGAATGTTCTACATGTTTCTGTTTTTTTTGGATTATTTGTTTTTCTAAATGACACATTATCACCGTAATTATCTTTCACATTGGTCTTGTATTATTTAGACATATATATAATTAAAGAGATTTTGTTGTGCCACTTCAATGATGATAAAGTTAAAAAAGAAAATATGCACTACTATTCAGTGACTTTTTTTTTTTCTGTTGTTTCCAGTGACAGGAGTAGAAGTAATGGACAAAAACTGGAACACAGAAAGTTCCATTTAAACGTAAGGAAAAACTTCCATTCTATGAGATTACTGGAGCACTCGAACAGGCTGTCCAGGGAGGCTGTGGAGTCTCTTTCTCTGGAGGTCTCCAAAATCCACCTGGACGCCTTCCTATGTGACCTGATCTAGATGGACCTGCTTTAGCAGGGAGGGTTGGACTGGATGATCTCTAGACATCCCTTCCAACTCCTACCATTCTGTGATTCTGTGAGATAATAAATAAGGTTCAACTAAACTTTTTCATCCATTACAGATTTAAAGAAATTTGAATGGTTCCTGAGGAAATTTTCACTTTTTTTGGCCTTCAGAGTTGTATAATTTTGCACAAACCTCCATTGATGTTGCTAAGATGTGAGGAAGAGCTGACAAAACGTCTGTAGAGATGTAAGAAATGTAAAAGTGCAGATGAATGTGGAATTTTGGGGGAATTGTGAGTCAAGCACTGTATAACCATCTGGTCAAAAGAGATGGTTAGCCTTCTGTATGTAGAGTGGTTGTGGTCTCCCTTTGAGTGTTGTGTGAGGTTCTAGGCTCAATGATTTAAGAAAGAGATGAATGTACTTGGAGGCATGTCCAATGAGGAGTGACTAAGGACTTTGGGCTTGTCTAACTTAGGAAAAAAGAAGTGTGACCTCATTGCTCTCTAGAGCTTCCTGAGGCGGGGAAGTAGAGAGGGAGATGCTGATGGCTTCTCCCTGGATCCAGGATGAGTGGTTGAAAGCTATGCCTGGAGAGGTTTAGATTGTATTTTAGGAAACATTTCTTTACTGAGAGGTTATTCAATCAATGGAACAGGCATCCTAGAGAGGTGGTTAGTGCCCCAATCCTGTCGGTCTTTAAGAGGCATTTGGATAATGCCCTTAGAAATATGGTCATCTCTGAAACGGTCAAGTAGTTGGACTAGATGATCATTATAGATCCTTCCAAATGAAATAGTCTGTTCGATTCTTAGACAAAGCTTAGGGATTCAAGAGGTAAAATATAAGTTTGTAAAAGTGTAAAATTCTGAAAGGAAGAACATGTGGTCATTCCATTGTTAGTGTTGATTGGTCATTTATCAGATATTGTTTCTGATGTCACTAGTGTCAATGTATGTGACTTGTACTGATGATTTATTGATTATGAGGCTATTGCTAGCGAGCAGAATAAGCTAACACTTCTCTCCTGAATGACATTTGCCCTTCCAATATTGTCTTGAAGGTGCTTGGAGCATAAATGTTTACTCGAGTGTCTATATAGAGATGCCTGAACAAAGGGATTCAAACAGGAGCAGTATCGTGTAGGATAGAAAAAACAGTCATGTCTTTAAAAGCTGCATCTTCAAAGAAGATTCAAGTGTGGTGGGTCTTTTTTGTTTATTTTTAAAAGGGGAATCAGATTGAGTAAATAATAATGCTCACAATATAACTCAGTGACTGATGCTGTAATTTCCTAAGATTTAATGGCTCTCAGCATTGCAAAATGGTTCCTGATTCTCATCATCCATTTCTCTCTACTATCATTGCTTGTTTCTGTTCTCACACTTTGCTCACCATTATCTCTTAATATAACTTTTTGCAGAACTGTAGTACAGATTTGATTTCTGAAGGGACGGACTTAAAAATAACTGTATTTGAAGGATTGTCTTCAGCTCATTTTGAGCACATTACAGCTAGAGGGATGAATACATTCTACAAGAAGAGTCTGCATAAGGTCTTCCTGAGTCTCATTCTTTCTCATTCCTTCATTTATTGGTGGCCATTTGAATCTGTGACTAGGTTCAGAGAGGTAGACAATGGATTTGGAACAATTTCTGCCCATTTAATGTCAAAGTTTTAGCACTGGCACAAGCCAGGAAAAAGATCTAGGGATCAAGCAGGGAAAGAAGGGAAGAGGAAAATAAATCACCAACCACTAGACACTGAACAAATTTAATTGACAAGAGAGGTCTTAAGAATCCAGGTTTAAAGCATTGTTTTGCAAACATAGCAGCATAACTGAGATTGTACAGAACAAGGACATAAAAAATGAGGACATAAAAGGAGAGCAAGGGACCTGAAGTGTAGACAGAGGAAGAATTTCTTAGATCTAAACTAAATCAGCATCCCAAAAAGTCTATGATCATAGAAAATAGACTCTGAAGCCTAAAAGTAAGTGAGTATTCATTTAGGACTCCTATTGGTTTCAAGTGGACTTATTGTGGCTTTGCCCAGCCAGCACCACAACAATCTCACTGCTTCCCATCAACCCCCCACCCTTGTTAAGATGGCAGAGGCCCCAGCAAATTGGGAGGAAAAAAGATAACCAAGTATGTTATGGATTGAGAGAAGGGCAGGGAGATCTCGATGCCAATTACAGTTCTGGGTAAAACAGACTCCAATACTCGACGAGAGGAAACTAGGAACATTTATTCTACTACCTACAAGGAACACAACAGAACAAAAAGCAAAAAGAGAGTAGGATGATTGAGAAAAATACAACCAACACTTTAAGATCTCCCTCTCTCATCCCTCCTTTCTTCTCAGGCCCAGCACACTGCTCCTGATATCTCTACCTCCTCCCCACTCAATGGCTCGCAGTAGTAGGGAATGGAGGATGTGGTCAGTGTCTCATAGATGGTCTCTGCTGCTTCTCTGTTCTCAGAGGAGGATGAATCCTTGCATTCTTCCCCTGTTCCAATACAGGGTCCCACCCACAGGACACAGTCCTTAATGAACTTCTCTGGTGTGAGGTTTTCCCAACAGCTACATCTTCTGCAAGTACAGGGTCTCTCCCACAGGACATGGCCTCCTCGGGGCATAGTTATTAGTCCTAGCATGGGGGCTTTTACAAACTGGAAGTGAAGCTCTGCTTCACCAGTCCTCTCCACAGTATGCAGGGGAGTCTCTGTTCCAGCACACCTTCTCTCTTCCCTCAATGACCTTGGAGTCCACATGGTCACTTCTCTTTCTCTTCCAACTCCTTGCACCACCATCAGGCGGAAAAAGAAGGAAGAAAGAACAGTAATAACCGTCCTCTTCTAGCTTCTTCTTCTTAAAAAATGATTGTGGAGATGCCTAATTGGCTTAGCCCCAGAAGTGGGTCTGGCTCAGAGCTGGGGAGAGTTTTGAGCAACTTCTAATAGGAGCCATCTTTAAGACCCCTTCCCCCTTCCCAGGAATGGCTCCATGTAAAACCATGACAGGACTACACAGATATCTGTGTATTAGATGGTCAAAATAAAGTTTCAGAACTCAAATCTGATGTATATAATGCTGTTTGAGACTAAATCTAGTAAAAAATATAGTAATTTTATATTGTTATAATAATAATTTATATAATAATAATATTTACTCTGCAATTTTTCAGGTTATCAAGCTACAATTGAGATTACTGAAAGAAAAAATGCACATAATAATGAAGTTAATATTAAAGCAGGCAGATTAAGTTGTTATTAAGCCAGCCTAATCACTTTCTTGCATTATGATTTTGAGTTCTATTTACTGTACTTTAAATAAGAATAACTTTCTAGTGATGTGATACCAGACATAAAAATCATCTGTGGGAGGGTAAGCAACAACTACCACATTTTGGTACACAAAGTAGGGCAATCTATATGAATTAAAGTTGGATAAAAACACTGACATAGCTACTATTTGTCTGATTACCCAGACTTGCAATTTAATCCCTTTCTTCTATCCCACATTTTTGTATTTTGAATTCTAGTTTCTTCAATATCTCACAGCTGATGTGAGATTACATGGATAAGAAGTTTGTGTATGTTTTGTATGATATTGGTGACAGTATATACAAGACTAGAATATATGAAAGTATATGCAAATATAGAAGCTTATACAAATTCATGTTGTATTTATTCAGAATTATTAAGTCATACATTTAGAAAATATACATATATTGAAAATTCAGCATTGATAATTTCTAGAGGTCAGAGAGATGATAGCAGAAAAGTGAAAGCAAAAGAGTGTCAATATTTCGATGTCCTTTTCTTAGTTAACTTAGAATGTTAGAAGTCTACAAATGCTATTAAATGCTTTTCAGTTTCTTTATTTTTAAAAGTTTTTTTTTTTTTTAAATTTGGGGTCTTGATCTTTAAGTGATTGTAAAACCTCTGAGAAGCCCCACATAGACATTTGCAGAGAAAGCTATAGAAGCATTTTTGGGCATGCTGTGGCTCAGATGAGCCTTTATCAGTCAAAAGTTTTCCTCAACAGCTGAAAATTGTATTTCCTGTAGAGACATTCTGTTAACAGAATGTGTTGTGTGTGCCACAGATGACTTCTCAGTTACTGTTTGGAGTTGCAAAGCTAGTCTTTAAAAAAAGGAGTCTAAATTTCTGCTAAAGCACCTGTAGTCTAGTTTAGCAGACCATCTCTTTTTTAAAGCAAAACAAAGCAGTTAATGTTTTAGAGCCCCATCATCCTTTGGCAACTTACCCAGATAATGTGATATAAAAACATTCTTCTGAATTTGCAGTTTCACTTTTGTGACTATTTTTTTTTTCTTATGAGCTGCCATTTCTTTTTCATCTCATTAAAAAGAACAGGTCTGAAGTTTGCCTTCAGATTTCAGAAGGCAATTTAGTAAACAATTTTTATCTTTTTGAACAAATACTGAGAACTATCAAAAGCTTTAGTTCCTGAGAACAAAAAAGACACAAGTGAAAGACTGTCAGATATTTATGAAAAGAGTTTTCAACTTTTACTTTAAACACTTCAACTTCAATGACCAAGCACAGGTGTATCTCAATCATTTTTCTTTAGAAAGATATTAACCTTAATAGACTGCATCCACTCTCACTGTTGTAAGTGTAAAGAGCAAATAACTAAAAGAAAGGGAAATTGAAATGTCTGCATTTGCTGTCTAAATTAAAACATTCTGAGAATATAATTATTTATAAGGAATTCATATGTAAAGTGAAATTACTCCAAATAAACTAAATAGCTACAGAGAAAGCCAAGATAGAAAAATAATTAGAAAGGCAGCTCTTAAATACAAAACCATCCAATGCAAAATAGTAATAATGAAGAAAGGTCATTTTCAGCCCATATTACATTCTGTCAGCATTCTTCTTAGCATTGTTGCACTAATTATATAGTAAATAGGAGTGTTAGAAAGACTGATGTTTAGCAGTAAAGGAAATGTATCCCAGCAAAATACTTTAGAAAAAAAATTCACAGCAGTTATAAAGTAATATTCAAAAGTTATTATTTTTGTCATCTTCCTGCATACTTTATTACCTTACTATAATGTATCTTCTGTAGAACTCTTTTAAGTTTGGACAGAGTGTTTGATATAACTATTATGCAGCTGGATTTCTTCTACCTTTATTTAAGACATCCAGAGCATGATTTTATATTTGTATTTGTATATATATTTCATACAAAAAAAAAAAAGCAAATCAAAAAAAACCCAAAAAGCTTCAAATTTATTATTCAGCTTGAAAAACAAAACACTTAAGAGAAAAAATAGTTCTGAATATCATGGAATGTGTTAATATCATCTATGATTCTTTGCATTTAGTTCCACAAAAGTGTATCCAAACTGCAATCAAACTGATGTATCTTGTTTCTAACATCTTTCTACCTCCTATTGTTCCAATAGCTAAATTTTGCTTAGTGGAAGCTTTTAAAAAAACTCTTCCCCTATTCAAGATCACACCTATTTCGCTAGAGAGAAATTATATATTAAAAAAAAATCTATTTTAATAACGATATTTAGATTATGGAAATTCTCTTTTCTTCTCCTTAACCTCTCTCTGTCAGTCCTGTAAAGTTCCCTTGGGCGTTTTTAAGTTTTGAAACGGAAATTGATGGAATTGTAAAAGAAAAATCTAAGGTTTCAGTAAGGTTTTGGCTGTATTTTTGCAGTAGCCTGACAAGTATAATGCAGGAGCTCCCTTTCTGTCCTTTGAAAATGACTCCCAAAGGCTACATACTGGATACATTCCTTATCCTCTGAATAGTTTCATGCACAAATTTCCAAGTCATTCAAAACATTGCCTTTAAACCACTCCATGGTCTTCAAGACATTTTTGCTTCACACAGGTTAAATAGAACATGATATAAATAAACATTTCATATTACTCCATTTTATGGCATCAAAGTGTCATATCAACAAAAAGCAACCCTCATGAGGAACTAATTTTTCATTCTGGAAAGAAATGTTGCATGCTGTAATCATTTGCTCTCTGTAGCCTAGGACATAAAGTTTTCATAACAGAAGAAATATAGTCCCTTGAAAACTTTATCCTGAAAAAAAAAAAAGAAGGTAACACAAAACTAACTTACAATAATTTATCTTGAGTTCAAAAGAAAGCTGAAATAGCGAAAAGTTATTTCTCTCAAAACAAAATAAGGAAAATTAACAAAGGCTGAAATGGGACCACACACACAATACAACCTCTTATGGCAGTGTACTAACTTTCAAACTCTTAAAGTTTGTTTTATAAGGGAAATTTTCTCCTTAAAAGGTTGAAATTTACCTGTATATGAAACACTTAGGGTAAACCTAGCTGTTAAAAATAGCCGATGAGTAGTTCAATGAGAAATCTGTCATATAATATGAATCTGATATCTCTTTCTTTCACTTCTAAAGGTATTCCATGTCTGCAAAGGAATTCCACTGAAAACAATGCTCAAATTCTAATAAACGTTTTTGTCAGAATATGTCAGTTAGTTGAAATAAATACATTTCTTGAGATATCATAACAATTACAAAATTCAGACATCACTGTAGTGGAAACTTAATTTACTTGTCCTTGTCAGACTATCCATTTACCCAGGTGACAGGTACATGAATGTCAAGGGATCTGGTGTTTCCAGTACAAAGAATGTCAAAAGCCATAGCTTTAGCCAGGGTAAGGAGCTATGAACCCAGTTTCAGAAGAGAACATCAACTTGACTGTAGTATAATCTGTAAAATAAAGAAATTAAATCTCTGGGGTATGTCTACCTAAATCAATCAATCCAACCAGGCTTTGAAAATCCCACAACTTCTGTGTGAATTTACGAGTTTTCTTTTTATGTGTTAGTGAACAGAAATACTAAAAGTGATCCAAGTCACTTCAAAATATTTAAGGTATTGAAAGGCATACACAGTGTATTTCACTCTAGAAATAACACGTATTAATATTTTTGATAATACAATCTTTCAGTTTTGTGGAAGAGCATTGGACTGAATTAAATTTTCATATTCAAATTCAAGTTTTGAAATGGCAGTAGAAGCACAAAACCTAAGTCTCTTGTATACTGCCAATAATTATTCCAGAGGATGGACTAAATAAACAAGAGAGGGAGAACCTTGTTTAAATTTCCATTTGTCAAACTCCTGTCAGAACACCTATCATTGAGTTGGGGCTAAATTTAAAATTTTTACAAAGATATCTAGAATAAATTTGAGATCAGCTTTCATGTTTCAAATAAGTTTCAGTAGTTCTATAACTGTTTATTTGACTATCAATGTGCTAATACCAGCAGCTCATTCAAAGAAGGTAGTCTCATTAGACAGATAAGAAATTTGAACAAATATCTGAGTCCTGGTGTCAAAGAGGTATTTTAAAACAGAAAACATCTCCTTCAGGAAGGACTTGTCTCTATAATCCTGTCCAAGTATGAGACTTCATTCTTATTTTTTGTCTTTTATGTGTATAGCCGCAGTTATTATTTATGGATTTTATTCAATTTTGCTAGAAAAATAAGTAAACTGTGAGGAAGTGTCCTCAAAATAAAATTATTTGTCTTAACCCTTTATGATTTATGCATATTGAATTTCAGAAAACTTTCTATTTATCTGCATAGAACACCCTGCTCAAAAAAACTGAACACATTAACTATTGTATATTACTCAGTAGCTATTTCCACACTGCCAGCTGGCTCTTACTACTGAATACACAGAAAAAAAAAACTTCTATTTGCATTCTTCATTGTGGGATTGTATCTCAAACTCCTCAGCTAGTCTTTTGGCCTTTAGTAATCTGGAAGACAAAATAGAATACCAGCTGAACATAGGACCTAGGATTAAACCCTCAGAAATTGGTACCTGACACTTCTTTCAAGCCGCTGTAGCAACAAATAACAGTGCTCCCTGGTAAGATGCTGTTACTGCAAATAAGCAGCAGCTTGTATTCATCAGCCTGCTGCCAAACAGCTCCAGTTGGCTGAATAGTTTGTGCAGCTGTTTTCACAACAGCATCAGCAGTTATTCCACCCCAGCTGCACCAGCACGAAATGATAGCAACTTAAATCAGCTGTTGCTGAAGAGTCTTGGATGTGCTTTACTTGTTAAAGCACCATTGATAGGTTAACACACTAATTATCAACATATCTTCTGGAATCTTCCATAGCTGAGGCAGCCTAGGAAATAAGAAAAAAATTACTTAGACAGAAATAGCGGAAAAATTTGTCTAGTAAATGTTATTGGATCCTACAAATGTATTTATTACACAAGAGATATCATGTGGTGTCCCTTCCAGCCCCTGCCATTCTGTGATTCTGTGTGGTTCTGTGATCATATGCGTGTCACATATTTCCTGTGCAACCTGATCTAAGTGGACCTACTTTAGCAAGGGGAATAGACTAGATGATCTCTAAAGGTCCCTTCCAACCCTTATCATTCTATGATTCTATGCTTCCTCCGTGAAAGACTTCTAGACATATCGACACAGGTGGCTAATTGTCCTGTTTTTGACTGAGACAGTGTTAAATTTCTTCATGACTGCTTTTACATTGCTTTGTTTTTTATTTTTGATGAAAACAGTGTTGATAACAATTGGTGTTTTAGTAACTGCTCAGCAGTATTTATACAGGATCAAGGAATTTTCTGATTCTCATGCTGCATTGCCGGAAATGGGCTGGGGATGCACAAGAAGTTGGGTTAGAATCCAGCTGGGACAGCTGATCCCAGCTGACAAAAGTGACATAGGATATCATGTTCAGTGTTTAAAGCTGTGGGAAGAAGGAGTGGATGTTTGGAGTTACAATGTTTATGTTCCTGAGTAATTGCTATGAGTGACAGAGCCCTGCTTTCCTGGAGATTGCTGAATACCTGCCTGCTGATGAGTACTGACAGATTTCCTTATTTTGCTGAGTTCTCACTTTTAGCCCTCTGATTGTCTCCCCTATGTTATTATGGTAGGAAGCAAGAGAGGGGTTGTGTGGGGCTGAAATATTGACCAGTGTTAAACCATGACATTAGCCTTTTGCTCAGGAAAAGTTACAGTAGCCGCCTGTTAATCAGAAAGGGCAATAAACAAGGCCAGTCTGTTTTCCTTATGTTTAAATAGAACTTTTTGTGTTCCAGCTTCATCCCATTACCCCGTGTCCTGTCACTAGATACAACAGAAAAAAGGGATGCTCCAACCTCCTGCCATCCACCATTTAGATATTTGTAAATATTAATAAGATCCACACTCAGTCACCTCTTCTCTAGACTAAATAGCTATGGTTCTCACAGCCTTTCATCATAAGAAAGATGCTTCAGTCCTGATTGTCTTGGTGGCTCTGCACTGGATTCTCTTCAGCAGTTCTCTGTGTCTCTTGAGCTGGAAAGCCCAGTACTCCAGATGAGACTTCTTGCCTTTTTTTTTTTTCTTACTCTTTCTGCTCTTTTTTGTTGCACCTACATCCATACAGGCTCTGACAATACTTACTAGTTCTATTGTAAATATCTACCATTTAAGTTATGAGAAGAGAGTTTTCTGGTATCTGTAACATCCTCCTGGCTATGAGAACTATGTAGTTCCTAAGTAACATCCTAAGTAGTAACATACACAAGACCAAGGTGTAGAAACAAGAATTTGTCTTAGCTTGGTTTTCACCCATCCAAGTTAATTTATAGACAAAACCTGAGCACTATCCAGAGAATACCTCAGCTTGGAGATTTTCCCAATAGGAAAATGGCTACTGTGTTCTGGAGGAGACCTCATATGTACCATATCGAGGCCAGCTATGCCATTGAATTTGCCCTGTATCTGTACTACATTTACTGCTCATGTGTGTGTACTAACAGTTGTAGATTGTAATCTTAGATGAAGTATAGTCCAACCTAGCTGCTTGAATATGATAGAGAAGATTTACTAAAAGAGATGTTGATTTCACTGATGTACTGTTAAGGGAATTGTTTAACGTTTAAATCTGCATTGTTTAGTTATTTATGATTAAAGAAATTTGACTGTAGATAGTGCCAAAAAGGAAATAAACTGATCAACTTGTTGTCCCCCCATGTACTGCAGGGGGACAGTTGTCTCACCATGATCCTCACCACAGGTCACAGGGAAATCTTTCTTTCAGGGCCTAATTCACATTCCCTTCTTCTTTCTTCACTTACCTTAATGTCTGCAGAGATGTTTTCACATTCTCCTTCCCAGTTGCTGCTGCATTTTAGCAAATACACGGCAACTTCTTCTCCTTCTCAAATACGTTATTTACAGAGATGTTACCTTCATCACTAATTGACCAGGCCTGGATCAGCTGCAGGTCTATCTTAGAATTGACTGGCACTAGCCCTATCAGCTACAGGGGAAGCTTCTGGTAGCTCTTTGTTTAAAGATGAAACCCTTGTTGCACCCTCTGCTACCAAAAACCTGGCCCAGCCAAAACCACTAGACCTAGACATGTTCCTCTGTCATCTAATCTAGGTTAACCTGCAAGGGGAGTGAACTAAATGATCTCTAGAGGTCTTTTCCAACCCCTTCATTTTGTGATTCTGTGTGACTACTTCAAGTTACAAATACCTGCTACTCAGGATTTTATGTAGCTTTTTTCATACGTGCTGTCTCTTCCATTTTATTGCTTTATATAGCATTTTAAAGTTTTCTTATGTGAATCACATATTTTCTGAAATCCTATGGGGAACTGGAATGTGATTTATTTCTCATCATTGACTTTTTAAAATCTAAATATTTGGATTTTATTTTGCTACTTCATAAAATGCTGAATATTTAGGCACAGATAAAGTGGCCAGAATGTTACTGTACATAATGGAGTGTCTGAACTCTAAGCCTTAGAATCATATCATATTGATCTTTCGAGGTCCCTTCCAACCCTTAAGTTTATGAGATTCTATGATATTGGGCTTCCTCAGAAAGGATGATGTACATTAAATTATACATATAATGATATAAATACAATATAAATAGTTTTAAGTGTATAGAATATATACTTAAAAATGATTTAATGCAAAATAAGAATTAAGGGAATCATCTTATTATGACAATCCTATCTGATACATATAAATATATCTTTTTCTTTCCCTCTGAGATTGGGAAAGAGACAGAGGAGTTGGGATTGAAGGAATGAAGTTGAGAAGAAAAGCAGAAGATGCTTTTAGACGTGCCTTTGTTTCTCACTATCAAAAACCACTTCAATTGAGTAAAAGATTTGCTTTGCCTGTGATAGCAATTGATAAGTAATGTCTTTACCTTGACCCATGAGTTTTCTCATCTTGTTTCCTTTCACTGTCCTGTTAGGACAGGGAAAGGGAAAAAGTCAGAGAGGTACCTGGCAGTCAGCAAAGATCAACCCATTACAACAAAACGAAAAATAATTATACAGATTAAACTATAAATGTACTACATTTTAAAATACATCTTTTAAACAGCAAAAAAATGTATGTTCTAGCAAGAGCAAAATAATTACTAATATTGTACATTTTAAATAGGAAAATATTAATATTTTCTACAAGAAAACACATATATTTAAAATAAACTTGATTATAATCAAACCAAAAGTCAGGAAATTATATATTTTACATATAAAATACTGATAAGAGAAGAAAGAGGTAACATTGCTGAAGTTATAAAGTCTTTAAGTAAATTTTTATTTCAGAATGTATACTCTTTTTTTCCTTTCTCCATTCTCTTTCCCTTCTCTTCAATACGTTATTGATACTTCCAAGGCAGCCATTTGAGAGATAGAATTACTTAATTTTAATTCAATACTACTGCAACACTCCATTCCTGATACTAGTGATTTAGAATAAGTGATTCTTTAAAATAAATGGAGTCATGTAAAAATCTATTTTTCTTCGTTATAATTCAATGTTCTCATTAGTGTTGACAGTGGGAGTAACGGAGGAATGTCTTAAATAGCCAGGAGCACCCCTATCTTAAGTTTTTTATAAGAGCAAGTTGTCCAGGACTTGTTCTTGCATTTCTGTTTTACTGCCTTACCTATTTTAATTGCTACAGTTCATCTATATTGTCATTTTAATACCATCATCACCAGAGACCCCTACACTGAAGTTTTCTTTCTACTTTATGTGTTATATCTTTCAGGTCAAACTTTATTATGCTCCTGTGTGAATTAAGAAATTATATCAGGCTGTATAGCAACGGAATTAACTATCAAAAGTAAAAGGTCCTACACATGGTTCAAATCAATCCTCAATATCATCACAGACTGAAGAATGAATGAATGAATGAATGAACAGCAGCTCAGTGGAGAACAAAGTGGGAGTACTGGTGGATGAAATATTGGACATGAGGCAGCAATGTGGGTTTGCAGTCCAGGAAACTGGTTTTATCTATGGCTATATAAAAAGCGGCATTTCCAGCAGGTCTTGAAAGTTGCTACTCGGCTTGGGGAAGAAAACAGAAAACCAATTAATACAAACTAAAGCATAAAACCCCAAAACATAACCAAAACAAACCAACACAGAATGGTACAAAGATGAAGAGTCTGACCAGCCCTTTAAGACCACCTGCTCCCCACTCCTCCCCTCTTCCTGGGCTCAGAGCCCTGATCCTGGTGTTTTTACCTCCGTCCCCACTGAACAGCCCGGGGGGCAGGGAGTGAGGATTTTCAGTCAGTCTGTTCCTGATGGCTTCTGCCATTTGTCTAATCTCAGGGCAGGTGGGCTTCACACCAGACCTCCTTGCAAGTCCATGGGATACCTCACACACGGCAGCCCTGCACGGGCTGCTCTTATGTGCATTTATCCCAAAAGTTGCAGCTCCTCTCTGCCTCTTGCGTGGGGCTGCTCTGCGTCACACAAGCTCTCCAGCATGTCCTGTGCCATGCCCGCCTCCTCACACAGTCTCTAGCCCGTCCGGGTGCACTCACAAGGAGCTGCTGCCAGCTCTCAGTTCTGCCGTTGCCATCCATAGGTTGCAGGGGTACTGCCTGCGTTCTCACCACGGCTTGCAGAGGCGTCTCTGGCCTGGTGTTCCTCCTTCCTTCCTCCTTCTCCGACTGTGGGGTCCACCTGGTCACCTCCATCTTGTATCACACTTACACCTCCTGCCAAGCACTTCAAATTCTTGTCCCCCCAAATAGTGATTGCAGACGTGCCAGATTGGCCCAGTCGGGTTGGGGAGTGGGTCTGAATCCAGGAGCTGGCCAAAAACTCTTTACTGGGTCTTCACTGCAACCCGCTCCCCCTGCTACCAAGCAAAAACAACTCCTTGCTAAGCCATGACACACAATAAAGACATGAGCTTGTTAGAGTACATCCAGAGAGGGGCCACAGAAATGATCAAAGGGTTGAGGAACATTTCCTTTATGAGAAAGGCTGAGGCAGCTGGGGTTCTTCAGCTTGGAGAAGAAAATCTGATTGTGGCCTTTCAATAATTAATGCAGGCTTATAAGAAAGAGTGGGACAGATTTTTTTTATAGGATCTGTAGTGACAGGACAAAGAGCCATGGTTTGAAACTAAAATAGGATAGATTTAGATTGTGAAAATGGAAACATTTTTTTTTTTATTATTAGTGGTGGTGTTACACTCAAACAGGTTTCTCAAAAGTAGAAGATCCAAAGTTGGAAGTGTTCAAGATCAGGTTGGACAAGGCTTTTGGCAACCTGATCCAAATTATAGTTGTTACAGACCACGGTAGGGAGCTGGACAAATGATCTTCAAAGATCTCTTCCAACCTCAACCATTCTATGTCTCAATGATTCTATGACTCTGATTTTAGGAATATATCTCAAAAGAATTCTTAATTCGTTATCAAATTTATTGGCTTCAAATTTTATCACATTTGCATTATAACTAGAAAGTAATATGCATGTATATCCCTGGTGTTTAAGAAACAGCCTCCCTATATTAGGGATCTAAACTGATGGACAATGAAAAGAATAAAAAGCTTTAGGGAGAATGGAAAGCTCAGCAGAAACTTTGACTTGCTAAATATTTGTGCCTAAATGTGTTTTATCTTTCTTGTCTCATTGACTAGTTAAAATTCTGAAAAGCCTCGAAGGTCAATATTTGAGGAAGATATAAGAAGTTATGATTTTAGTAACTTATAATGATATCTTACCTCATTAAGATTGATAAACAGAAAAGTAAGTACCAGTGTACGTGAGTATACTAGTGAGGGTGCAGGTGAAATGAAAGTGCCCAGACTTGCTGCTCTTGTGTACAAAGCAGGTAGAAAGCCCTTGAGATAGCAACATTTTTTCTTAAACATTTTGAACTGTATAATGGAGCTCATGATGCCAAATGCTTTCAGGATTTTGCATGAGGAAGCTATAATGCTTAATAACTGAACTGGACTTTTAGGATTCTGGCTTATGCTACAGTTAGACTCCACAAAGGCAGAATGAAGAATCCAGCCCGAATCAGGCCTCTATATAGGTCCTAGCTATGTAAGCACCAGTACCGTGAGCTCACCAAGTGTTTCAAGCAGGATTCAAAATTGGTTCAAAATTGGGTACTTTGGGCCAATTCTGGGATGAGTTAAGATACCTGTACTCATTGAAGAAGCCCATCAGCTTCAACAAATTTTGTATTATGCTCTGTTATGTAACCTTTGGCTTGCTTTAAGTAGGTTTAGTGATCACAGATGAAACAATTAATTTGAGGTTTTGGTATCTGTAGATGGATAAGCGGTTACACACTCTTTAGTGCAGCTAATTTATTAAACATACTGCAAGGCAGTAATTTTGGTTTTAATTATGCTGAGCAGCTTCTGATAATAAAATAAAAGGTCTTTTATTAAAATACCCTTCAGGTATACTTTAATTTTCTAAAATGTGTCTGAAAAATTAATCAGGATAGGAATGTGGGGAAAAAAAATTCTTTACACTCTCTTTAATGAACTCTAACTCAAGTAAATTAAAATTGTTTTCATTTTAAGACTATAGAAAAATAACAGGCAAAGGTGCTTTATGTTTGTATTTATTATCAGCCATAAAATTAAACTGTAAGAAAGTTGAGTGCATTCTGAGAAGGAAGATCTGTGAAATTTTGCACTAATAGCCAAAACACTTTCTCTTACAAGTCAAAGATATCTCCAGTGAAGACACTTCTATGTTCTCTGGTAAGAGCTGGTAATACAAAACATCCTTTATCATGGCAAATGACATGTGAGAGAAAAGTGAAAAAAGTTTGTTACTTATTTGATGGGAGGACATTGCACTTCATCCTTATTGACAGATTTGGTTCCTGTGATATTCAGGAGTTATGGATCTCTTAGGCCAACACAACACTGGAGTTCTGCTGCTTTTCAATATATGTTGTATTATGTGGAATTATTTAAATGATGGCATAATGTATGACAGAACAGCAGCAGATGCACTGAATCTTTGCAGTAATCAAAAGTGTTTGTCAGGTCCTGGAGCAGAGTATTTTACGGTTCAGTTGTTTAACTCATGACTGTTTGAACTTTTGCAAAGTGCCTTAGTAGAATCTAGTTCTTGGCCCGCACAAAGGCCACGTATCTTTTCACCAATATGATAAGGGTGTAAAATCGTCTCTAGATGATATGGAAATTGGAGCTGAATTCTCGAGGAATCCACTTTCCATTTTAACAGCAGTAGAGTTTACAGTGATAGGAAGAAAAAAACTTCATGTCACTTCGCTTTTGTAATCTTGGAAAGAATGTGTTTAATATGGTGGTCAAATTTCCTCAATGACCAAACGGAAAAAGAAAGAAAGCCTTTCCTTTTAAGAGAATGGTTTGTCTCCAAACACATTCTATGATAGGACTGAGTGATGAAGGTAGGGGGAAATCTGTGTATTGTATGAATATATATGTGGTTTGACAAAGGATGCAGTAATGAAAACAAGAAATTTCATTGGGATTCTCTAAGCATAATATCTTAAATTAGTTAATTCTGCAACACATTCATTAAAAAGCTCTGCCTTAATAGAATATTTTTTTAAAAAAAAATCTTTTTAAATGTTAATCACTGCTAACAAATGGTTAGCAGATGTTACTAATATTTACAAATATCTAATTGGTTGGTGTCAGGAGGTTGGGGCATCATTTTTTGATGGTATCTAGCAACAGGACAAGAGGTAATGGGATGAAGCTGGAATGCAAAAAGTTCCATATAAACATAAGAAAAAAACGATTTTACTGTGAGAAAGTTTCATCTGTATCTAATCAATTACAGGAAGGATGTATAGAAAATGGTGATCCTACTATATGTCACTGAAAGTATACACAGTAAAAACGTAAATTTCAGTAAATTTCCTGATTGATACTCATACATATTCTGTTTTGTTTATATTTGTTCAACCAGAATATATTAAAATTTGAACAGATGTAAAGAGAAGCAGCAGACATAGAGACAGTTCAATATAAAGAAACAAAAACACTTCAGAAGAGAGAAAATAATCATTAAGTCTAATGCCAACAAAAAAAATAAACAAGTGTATGCAATATGTAAAGAAATGTAAGTTGAAAATTTAGAAAAATATTCAAATCTTCAGAATTAATAAGAGCCTGGTAAAGTTATCCTGTTAGATAAACAAGGATGCAAACAAAAGTTCAGTTTAAAAACAAGCTTTTCTGACTCTCTGAAAATGAATATAGGGTAGTAACCTGTTCTACGTGACCCTGGAAACTCATTGAGTTATAATTAATTTTTCTTCATTAAGTAGAACTCTCCTTCCAAACTGCAATTTATTGTACTTCAGGATCATCAAAGCTTCCATTATGAATTGAAAATGAAAATAATTCAAAAAAGAACAGAAAATGTTATTTCTGTTTTGCTAGACACATTGAAACTGTCAAAAGTTGTTTTTAAAAGGTATAATTCAATGAGGATTTTTAAATGTATCCTGAGTTCTTTTTCCTATGCGTAATATTATTTATTATTAAGATTTTCTTGGTTAAATCTTTTACTTGATCTTTTTCAAAGATCAACAAATAATAGGACTAACAATTGGATCAAGAATGTGGACTCAGTCGTTTATTAATTTAAATAAATGGAAAAACTCATGCTGTTTTCTGTAATAAAATTAAATGAGTATAAAGAAAATAAAGGAGATTTATGGAGCAGTAGAAGAGAATAATATGGCACAAATAAAATAACTTTGAAAAATGATGTGTTTTTAATTTCAAAATAATGAATTCTAAATATTTATTTACAAAATTCACAGAGAAATGCCATTATTCAGCTTGAGTATTTCAGTAATATATGCATTAACTGCTTGAACTTGACTATGAATTAAAATTTCAAGAGAATCTTTCATGAAATAAGTCTATTAATGCAGAACTCAGAAAAGCAAGGACGATACGTCAAGTAAAAGTGCAAAGTCTGATCTCAGTTCACAAACTTGATTGGCTTCCTGTCACACAACCTTAATCGAAGTTTACATTCATTGTCCCATCTAAATTTAAATACTTTAAATATTTCACAACTCAAAGCTGTCTGTATTTCTATATATAAAATGAAGACCTTCAAACAGAGTGATATAGATATTACTTGGTCACAAAGGTGTCTCAGCTGGAAAGGAAGAATGTTAATTTGTGTAATAGGAAAATCTACTCCCAAAAACCCCTCCTGTTACCTGGGACTTGTCAATGTCACTTCAGTGTAAATAGTAATTCAGGAATAACATTTTGCATTTAGAGTCTGTCTACCTCTGACTTCTGTTTGAAGAGTGGAAAAGTATCAATCAAATGCTTCTCATCATGTTTTTTATCCCCCTTATTTACCTACTTTTTGTTGTTGTTCTGTTTCTGTCCATTCACACAGTTTCCAGAGTGGTTCAACATGGTGCCATCATTTTTATTGGAAAGGATTGTCAAGATGCAGAAGAAGGAAATGAAGCCAAGGAAGTCCATATTTGGAAAAGCACTTGACCATCTTAGTGTAATGGAATCCACTTAATATTGTGACAGAAACTGTAGAGAATTTTACCTCTTCACTGAGATGCAGACAACAAAGTGGGGAAGAAAAGAAAAACCAGAACCAAACAACAAGTTCACTTAGATTTATATTAAGGCATGATGACAATGGTAGATCAGCAGAAAGTTGAAGATTCCTGTCAAGGTGAAAGCTCCTTCAATGTTACCAGAGTGAATGCATAATTATTTGCATATTTTATTGATAGTTCTTCAAATACTACACCAGTATGCTCTAAAGATAGTAATATATGCAATTTTAAAACATGTTTTTATAGCTTGATATAGGAGGAACTGTATGGCATAATTCCAATCTATTTATTCAAGTAAGCTATTGAGGATAAAAAAAAAATTAATACTTTTATTTAAGAAAAGCTAGAACATAGGAAACATACTCTCTTAAGGAAAAACAGTTCTTCAAATACTGATCTGTTGAAATCCTTTCAGTTATCAAGACAGAAATCATAAATAACATCATTCTAATAGAAATATAACACTTCATTGCCAAGATTAGGTCTTTTTTTTTCCCTATTGAATTTTTTATTTAAAAAAAAATATCTTTTAAGCTATGTTTGACTTGATATTTATTTGCTTCATGAAATGTAGTACAAAGAAAGGATTACATGACAGCCAATATTGTAATTAATCATCTTTCTTTTGACTGACTACATTTACTGAGGTAAGCAGTGGTCTGGCTTAGTTTTCCTTTTGTTTTGGCTCGTTTTGGATTTGAGGTGTTTGGTTTTAACTGAATACACTTTTCTTAAGATAATGATTTAAATAAACAAACTTAATTGGGAATTTTAAAAATTTTCTTGTTAGTACATTTCTTGCATTTGTTTGAGATATGTTACAACTTAAAGCTGGCAGAAGCTAAGACATTTAAAGGTGCTTACAGGATGTAAACAAGAAGAGCTATCATCCAAAAGGTCCTGAGTGTTTTTATATAAAATTTTAAGCCTCAAAAACACCTGCCATTTTGCTTGGTAACAGGGAGAGCGGGTTGCAGTGAAGAGTTTTTGGACTGTCCCCCAGCTCCTGGGTTCAGACCTAACTTCAGCCAAGCTGGGCCAATCTGGGGCCTCTGCCATCACTATTTAAGGGTGAGAATTTGAAGTGCTTGAGAGGAGGTGTAAGAGTGGTACAAGATGGAAGTGACTATGTGGACCCTGCAGTCAGAGAAGTGAGGAGGAAGTAGGAGCACCAGACCAGAGACCCCTCTGCAACCCATGGTGAGAGTGCAGGCTGTACCCCTGCAATCCATGGAGGACAATAGCAGGACTGAAAGCTACCAGCAGCTCCGTGTGAGTGCACCTGGATGGGCAAGAGACTGTGTGAGGAGGTAGCCATGGTGCAGGCCATGCTGGAGAGCCTACTTGCTGCAGAGCAGACCCACACGAGAGGCAGAGAGGAGCTGCAGTCTTTGGGATGAATGTACATTGGAGCAGCCAGTGCAGGGCTGCCGTGTGTGTGAGGTATCCCACGGACTTGCAGGGAGGACGTGCAGGGAGGACTAGTGTGGAGCCTACCTGCCCTGAGGAGAGACAAACAGCAGAAGACATCAGGAACAGACTGACTGAAATCCCCACTCCCTGCCCCGCTGAGCAATTCAGTGAGGGAGGAGATAAAGACATCGGGATCTGGGCTCTGAGCCTGGGAAGAGGGGAAGAGTGGGTAGAAGGTGGTCTTAAAGGGCTGGTTGTACTCTTCATTGTTGTACCATTCTGTGTTGTTTTGAGTTTGTTATGTTTTGGGGTTTTATGGTTATGCTTTAGGTGCTGTTGGATTAAATTATTTTCTGTTTTCTTCCCCAAGCCGAGTAGCCTGGTCTGTTTTGTCCTGGACCATAAGCGGCAATTAAGCCTTCCCTGCTCTTTGACAATTCTCAAGTCTTTGGTACTTGAGGTTAATTGTGGTCTTGTGTCTGTAACTCCCAATACTATCCACTACTGTGAAACCTGATCTGAATGTCAATTTGCTATACCACAACAGAAAAGTTCTAATGCTTAACTGATATAAATTTTATCAACTACAGAAAAATTAGTCATCATATGCTCATTTTGTCATCCGTAAGCTAAACAGGCTACTTTCAAGTGCATTTGACTCTCTGTGTTTGTATACATTGTATTGAGAAGACCTATGTCCTGGAAGTTCCTTTTCCCCTCTCTAAGAAAGGAATGGAAGCAAAGAAGAGTGATGGATGAGTTGATTATGGAAGAGAAGAAGTTTGTGTAGAAAGAAGCTAGTAGAGAAAAATGGATTAATCTTTCAATGTCAAATGTAGAATAAGTGGTAGAAACTCAAAAATCACTGCTATGATTGGGTCAGGAAGTCTGATCTTAGAAGTATTAAATAAAGAATATTTTAAAATAAAAAGACTCATTCTTTTCAAATAATGGAAGAATGGGTATAATTGAGTAATTGCTAACTGTTATCCTTTCAGTTAAAGGTCTATTTTATACACATATTATTATTTTATTTCCTGCATCTAATCTTTTCACTTCTTTTTGATCTTTTTGTTTCAGTCTGTTTTGTCTCAGTCACTAAATATCTGAGTAGATATAAAAACAGAAGGGACCTACAACATTCATTTAGCCCAACTACTTGACCGTTTCAGACATGACCAAAAAATAAAGCAAATTATTAAGGACATTGTCCAAATATCTCTTAAACCTTCAGAGGCTTAGGATATGAATCATCTAAGAGGCCTGTTCCAGTGATTGAACAACCTCTCAGAAAATATATATAGAAATATATATATATATAAAAATATACATAGAAATGCTACCAGAGATCAAGTCTGGTCCTCTCCTGGTGCAGCTTTGAACCATTCCCACATGCTCTGTCACTAGATATCAAGATGAGAGGTCAGCATCTTCCTCTCCACTTCCCCTCCTCATCCTTAGAGGCTCTTCACAGGACAAATCTTCCAGCCCCTTCACCAGCTTTATTTCCACCTCTGGATGCACTCAAGGACCTTCACATCCGGTGGGAAAATAGTTGCATGAGAAAAAGCATGTAGATGCTTTGCAGCTGACCGAGGAGGAATGTGTTNATCCTTCTCAAATTTTGGGGCTCAGAACTGCACACAGTACTCAAGATGAGACAACATAAACCCTGAATATAGTGGGATAATTATGTCTTTTGAACAGCTGGCTATGCTATGTTTGATGTACCCCAGGATGCAGTCTGCCCTCTTGGCTGGCAAAACACACCGCTGATCATACTGAGTCTGCTGTGGACCAGCAACCCCAGATCCCTTTCTACAAGGCTGATCTGCCACTTGTCTCCCAGGCCATACTTGTTTCCAGTGTTACTCTTTTCTCGGTGCAGAATCCAGTATTTTGACTTGTTAAATTTCATCCTATTAATCACTGTCCAGTGCTCCAGTCTATCTAGATCCCTCTGCAAGGCCTCTTGTCCCTCAAGAGAATCAACAGTATCTCATATTTTGGCATCATCAGCAAAATTGATAATAGTGAATTCAAGTGCTATATGCAGATCATAGATAAATGTATTGAAGAGAATCAACCATCGGACTGAATGCTGAGGAACACCTCTAGTGATCCACCAGTCATTCCCCTCAATAAGCTAAATTTGGAACGTCCTAATGATGCTCAAAATCCAATAGAAGCACAAGATAAGTATTTACATAATGATTATTGATATACTGATTAATTTAAAAAGAATATTTTTTTTAAGATCTGATAGAGGACGGTATTTTACTCCTATTAGTTTTCACAGAATGCCAGAATCACAGGATGGTAGGGGTTGGAAGGGACCGTTAGAGATTATCTCATCCAATTACCCTGCTAAAGCAGGTCCACCTAGACCATGTCTCACAGGACCTAGATCTGGTTGCAAAGTTTTTTTTTTGTCCAGGGCTTTATTAAGTCTGCAGGTATTGATTTCTTGGTCAATTACTTATAATTTCTTTTTTCCTTTCCCCCAGAGCTAGTGAGTTTTTTCAGATTTTTTTTTTTTGACTTGATGAAATTTAGTTGAAGGAGTTGAACCTTTTTTCTCTAGCTCACACATTATACATGTCAGTGCTCTCATAGTATCTCACTCTTATTCATGTTTACAGTACCACTTACTTTTTGCAGTGAGCCTGCTTTAAAGTCAGCTCCTCCTTTTATCTTTTCTAAGCTTGGAAGTACTTAGTATCTTCAAGGACCTTATCTTCATTCCCTCTGCTTTTACCGTCTCCTGTTCAGCTCAATTACTTTTTCTTTCCTTTTTTTTGTTCTCCTTTCTCTATTTTTTTTTAAAGTCTCTATCCTCTAGAGACCAGGAGAACTACTGTCACTGAATTTTTGAACTTTGCTTCTTCTAAATTGAGTGAATTTTATCTGTAAGCTTCAAGGATTTCTTTTTATTTGAAACAGATTATACAGATATAGGCTCTACCAGAATTCTATTCCATGCAGCTTGCATCTATCTAAGAGACATAGGGAGATGAAGGGAGCCATAACCACTTTTGTACTCTATTCATCAAACAGCAGGTGAGCAGTGTCAGCCAGGAGTATGTCAGTCAGCAATGATTCTTGCCTACTTGTCTCATCTTTGTCCATTAGCATTCAAACTATTTTCTTTTTTTTGCTCATTATGTTATTGTTGCTTTCCTAGTAGCTAACTAACATAAAACATCAATGTAAGAAGTTTTACTCAGGTATCATTTCACAACAATAACATACTACATACAGGACAAGGATTTCCACCACCATCACTTCTGCCTAAGCAGGCTATTTTAGGCCTTTAGGTGAGAACTGGAGTTTATTGGTTCAGGTTAACATCAACAGCACTGACTTTACCCAAGATAGAGCAACATATCTCAACAGAAGAATGTTCAGTGTAAAAATAGGGGCTGAATTCCTCAAAAGCCAAGCTTCTTATTTTTTATTTGCTAGAAGACTCATCTTGATCTAAATTAAAGGTCTCTAATGCGTCTGGACCAGGTGAACTGGGTCTAGAAAATACTTGTTTCTTTAAATTGATAAAAAGGACTCAGACTGACTATCTCAAGCATAGATATCTACAATCAAGTCATCAAACCTATAAGGTGGACCTCATCGATGGAGTAAAACTAATTACTGGTGTTCTCCATTTATCTGTGAATTTTATGTTTAATTTTAATTGAAACATTTTTCAATGCTTCAAGATATTCTTGTCACAAATATTTTGCTGCAGTAATATATTGGAAGAAAATAAATGGTAAATAAATATACATGTACTACCCATTCATGTTACATTTGTGTATACTTCTGACCTATTTTTTAAGTAAAGAAATAGAAATGAGGCAGTTGGTTTTCACTTCTTGTTTTTTGGTAATAAGGCTAAATAAAAATGTGGCTTGAGGAAAGCTGTGCTGTATTAGGTTAGCATGTAATGTAAGACTTTTATAGGATGCACCATAATTTATTTATGTTTTATTACTTTCCAGATTGCAATTAAGAATTATATCTCTGCCCACAATGACTAATAATCCCCTAAAGTAATGAACTAATGCCTCCTCTCAAAAACATGATTCCACTTTGCAGTTCTAGCAGTAAATTAAGCACAGCTCTGGCATAGCTTTGATAGCGGTCTTCAGTAATTCCCTACTATGATTTAGGTCATCTTTCCAGTTGTTTTTTATTTACAGAGTGGACAATAGCTCAAAGACGTAATTAGAAATGTGTAATAACAGTAACCAAAATATTGTCCATGCAGTCATTTCTACCCTGATAAATCATTCTGGCATATGGAGAAGATTGACCTAACCTCTATGTTAAAATGATCATCGTGTGTAACAATATTCATTGGGCCCTGTATCTGTTTTATATAGCACAAGTATTATGAAATGCTTAGATTCAGAGAAATCCTGATCTGCTTCCTAAGTTATGGAGACTGAAGCTTGTCCATTATACTTATGTGAACACGTCTCCTAGAGTGGACTGTCTTCATTGCAGCACTTATTCATGAGTCTCACATTGAACTCCTCACTTTCTGTGTCTTGTCACCCTTCAGAGTTTTTAATTTAGCAGTATATATATATATGTATATATATATATATGATGTGTAAAAAAGTGAAGCTGTCACAGCCTAATGGGGAGCTAGTTTTATGAAACAACATTGAGAGTATGTGATTCTTGTCTTGGACAAGTCATGAAGGCAGGAAGATGAGAAGTTTGCTGGAATTGTACTGGAGAAATGTGGAAAGAAGGTGAACACTGTCTTCTAAGAACAGTTGCTCAGGATCATACAGACTGGAAATTGTTTTGGAGACAACTAACTGGAGTAAGCCAAATCTGGAAGATGGGGCAATCTGAAAAACAATGTGTACATTAATGGACTTGTCTTGTGTCCTGTCTTCTCAAGCAATGCTTTTAAACACAGTGCCTTAAAGTCAAGATTAATTGATACGTACAGAAAACTCATCAATTTTCTTAGAATTCTATAATTGGTTTTGTGAAATTCTGATTTTGGCATAATAAGCTCATTACCTTTCCTACAAACATTATTATTTTTCACAGAAAAATGGCTTCAGGACCCATTATTACATGATGTGTGTCATAACTCTCCTAAAGTAAAATTTTGCTTCATGGAAAGGAAATCCACAACATCTTCTAATGCTTACCTAAAGCAAAAATTAAAAACTTTTAATTATGTAAATGGAATTGCGTTAACATGACTACAAAAATAGATAAACATATTTTAAGCTTTTGATCATATACTCTTAAAATTATTCTGACACTATTCTAAGATTAATTAAACTTAATTTATGATATCAAATTCCAGATAAAATATGATCATTGACTTAAGAGGAGAAACAGATAATATAAATGTATATTAATTAAGAATCAGGTAATTTTTTTTGCATAAATGTTTGAAAGTGTATCATAATCAAACTCAGTTTTCAGATCTCTACCACTATTCACATTTCCTGAGATGAAAATATGAAGCACAATTGATATTCTGAACAGACATGTCAAACTGTTCTCTTTGGCTGTTTTACGGTGTCCAAATTAGTTTGCAAACTTTTTCTCTGCCAGACTATAGGTTTGTCTGGTTTTGATATGAAACAATTGTTTCTACTTGAAAGGAAGGAATATATTCAAGAGACATTCTTTTAAAAAAGACTATAATTTATATGAAAATGACACAGTAAGTTTTCTTGTTCATATCAGCTCTGATTAGGTATGAAAGCACAAATGTACTATGGAAAATTTTGTCTAGAGTACATTATCCAGTTTCTTAGAGAATAAATTCCAGTATCTCTTCAGAAAGTCTTTAGTTGCAGTAAGTCATGTATGGTACTATTTCTAATCATTCCTTAGAATCACAAGTAAAACTGCAGAAACAGTAAACATAAAAAGGTCTATATTTTAATTGTTACTGTTAAAAAGTGAAGGTCTTTATACAGCAAAATATTTCTCTGGTGACTGTACCTTTTTTTACACATTTACAAATCCCTGTTGTTGGTTGTTACCTTACTGATATTTACATTGAGTTTGATATTTTACACATAATGTGCTAGGCCTAGACTATAGAGTCTGGAAATATTCCACAAAAAAAGAATCACTAATTTTAGAGAATGAAACTACAAGTTTTGCTTTAAAAAATAAAAAAACACAACAAAGAAAAATAAATTTAATGATAGCTTTATTTCTGAAGCAGTAGTAGTTTACTTTGAGTAAGGACATTGAACATTACTTCCAGGAAGAATAGTAAAGTTAGTGGTGTAATTAAAGACTGCATTATAACATCTGTGAATATGAATCAATTTACTTTGTGCAGTATCCCTTAGTTTTTAAAATTTGCTTTGCAATGTTACATATTTTCACCGTTCTAATGAGGCTTCCATTGAAGACCTGAAATTTTCTTCAGTAGGCTTTGGAACACAAAATCCTACAGAGATTCTAATATTGAAGGATTTGAAAACATTTAATTCTGAAGCAGACATATCATAAGATGCCATCACTTGTGCTTTTAGCTTAAACTGTAACATCTATAGTATCAGAAAAACAATACAACAGTGTTTTCTTTTATGACCATTTAAAAGGTTATTTATAAAACCAAAGGCAGGAGTGGTTGATTCACCATTCCTGGAACTAATTAAAAGATGTGTAAATTTTGTGCTTAGGGTCATGATTTAGTGGTGGATGCAAGCATATTAGGTTAATGGTTGGACTTGATCTTAAAGATCTTTTCCAATCTAAACAATCCTATGATTCTGTGATAAAGACGTGACTGAAGATTTTTGTGCTTCATAGCTCAGGCAAGAGTACAAGCAGACTCAGATTGTTTGGCACAGAGGCTATAGACATTTCATTTTGTGGGAGATTGACAAGACTTTGAAACTTTCAGAGACTCTTGATATCTGCAAGTGGACTAGTTGACTTACTCTCTTAACAATATTCACAACAGATCAGATTGTTTCTTCTCCAATACTTTCTAGCCCTTTGTGTGACCCTAACTTACCCTAGATATTTAATGCAAGTATTAAAAATCACTGAGATACAATGGTCAGTAATATCTTTCGTAAAAAGGATGTTCTGGGACATTTAGGGACAAGAGAGTGAGAAATTTGGTATATTGCCCAACTTTGCTGTGCAATCCACCACAGAAGAGTCATGAGGACCAAAAAAAAAAAATCAGGTGAAAAGAAATATTTCTTTAGTTAACGGCTACAGACCTTAACTAGAAAGAAAATAAAACAGGAGACTGCAGTGTTTCTATTGGTTGTTTCTCTCTGTCAAAAGATAAGCTAATATAAAATCCACAAACTGTTGAAAAATCACATAGATAAGTTGGCTAGGATTCATCTACATGTCTAGTTTTATTTTGTTTTTTCATGATAAAATCATCCTCTCATCTAGAATGTGTGTTTGAGACTCATGAGCTTCATAAGGGTTCAGAATCTTTTAATTTTTCCTAGATAGGTGGCTAATTGCTAAATTACTATGCAAAGAGCAGCTACTATTAACTTCTATTCCTTCATTTCTTTACTTAAAAGCAATTCTGCTTGTATAAATGGGTAGAACTGCCTAAAATGTACCTCTCATTCAACCTAGAGGTTTAGAAGTCCTCTTAAGGAAGAGACAAAACTTGCTCTTGCATTTAACAATTTTCACTTGTCAGCTGTACAGATTTATATGGATAGTTTCTGAAGATTTGATTTGCTTATCTTTAGAGAGTCTTTGACTAGAGGTCTATTGTAGATTGTTTATATGGCCCCACTAGAGCTTGAAAAACAAACTTTTTACCGAGGAACAGAATTTAAATAGTTTTAGCAGATTAATCTCACTATTTCTTTTCAATTAATAGAGATTAAAATCTACTTTGAGACAAGCCAAGAAAAAAATGTCCATTTTAAGAATAAATGAATAACACCCAGAAGTCCCTTCAGGTATAATATATGCTGCCACGGTTGACATAGATGTCTGCATTATCTATGAAAGTCTAAAGTTATGGAAAATTAAACTTAATACTATCCCTTGACTTTAACTTTCATTTACATTCTTTTAAAGGATGTAGATTTAACTGCTATTGACATGAGGACAAATGCTTCTTTAATTGTTATCCACTTTGTAAGAGCAGAGTTCCATTTTTTTTCACAATCAATACTGATTTTGTCTAATAAAATGTTACTTTTTTGTGCATTGGAATCCTTAGATTATCTATATATATACATATACATATATATATATATATATAAAAATTGTTAAAGAAATTGCTTATTCAAGGAGAAATACAAATAAATACCACCAGGAGGAACCTGCTAATGACTAAATTGGAAGTTGGAGTTCATGATAAGCTACTGTTTTTTTAAAATACAGGCCACAGAAAAAAGTACATGTGTGTTAGCTTATTCAGCTCATTTTTTTGCAAGTAATTTTTTTTGTTTTCTTTTTTAAAATAAAACTTCTCATTATAATAATTCTGTATTATTTTCTATATCCTAAAGTTAAAAAATACTAGTGTGCTCAACTATAAATAGTGAGCTATATATAAAAGACAAAAATGAGTGAAAATGTAGAAAATATAGTTCCAAAAAGAATGATGTGGAGTTAAAAGGACTATTATGTTAACCAGAATATTTTTAACATTAAAATGCTTGCAAAACAGTATGTAATTCATTGATGATATTCCCTTTATCTACTTTAGATATTTCACATTATTTTATCATTGCTTTTAGGTAATGTAAGTGAGTGAGAAAATAAGAGCAAAATTATCTCAGTAGAACAAACAGAAGGTTGCATGATGTTGAAACCCTTTTTAAAATAATCTCAAGGGCTTTTTAAATGGTCTTGGTGCTTGTAGAGGTGGTTGTTTAAATTCTCAGTTTTAACAGGAAATTTTAGTTATATTTAAAGATTTGGTGAATATTATTAAACTCTGATACATAATTTTCTATGTAATGCTGATGTATTAAATCATTCTAGTAAGCGCTAATTGCCTGCAAGTTGTCAGCGTTTTCATGGTATGATAAAACTGTAGAACTGCTGCCTGTACATCTGTGACTATTCAGTGAAGTGTGCCAACCATTCTGATGATGAAAAATTTCTTATGAGTCTATATAATGCAGATTGGAGAACTTGGAAATACTTTCTCAGACAAATAAACTGTCCCAAACCTCTATTCCTAAACCATGTGAAGGTTTTCTATCTCAAGACATCCTTGCTTCTATTATGATTAATAGATTGAATTAAAAGTACAGAATCACAGAAAGGCTGAGATAGGAAGGGAGTTCCAGAGATTATCTTGTCCAATCATGTTGCACAAGTAGGGCCACTATGAGCTAGTTGTGCAGCACAATGTCTAGATGGCATATTAATATCACCAAGATTGTATACTCCACAACCTCCTGGGCAACCTATTCCTGTGCTCAGTTACTTTCAAAGCAAAAAAGACCCTGTTTCCTAATGTTTAGAAAGAACCTCCTATATTTCTGCTTCTCTCCTTTGCTTCTGTTCCTGACACTGGGCACCACCGAAAGGGCTTGGCTCCATCCTCTTTGCAGCCTCCTTTAAGGTATAATAATTCATAACACATTAACAACAATGCCCCTGAGACTTCTCCAGGCCACAGTCCTAGCACACTCAGCCTTCTCCTGTATATGATGTCTTGCTAGTTAAAGACTGAGGCAAAGAATGCATTCAGTACTTCAGCCTTTTCCATATCCTGCATAATCAAATCCCCATTGAATGGAGCAATGACTTCATATTTTTCCTCACGTCCTTTTGTTGACTATGCACTTATAGATGTCCCTTTTGTTTTCTTTGATATGTCTAGACAGATTAAATTCCAGATGCATTTTTGCTTTCCTCATTTCATCCCTCGATGTTTAGACAATATTTCTGTTTTATTCCCAGGTTACTTGTTTTTGCTGTCACCCTCTTTATGCTTCCTTTTTGTGTTTGAGTTTGCATGATAGGCCCTTGTTCATCCACACAGGCCTCCTGGCATTTTTTCCTGTCTTCCTGTTAGATGGTGGTCTGTTGAGCTCGGAGGAGGTGATCCTTGACTATTAACCAGCTTTCTTGAGCCCCCTCTCATTCCTCAAAGGGCTTATACTGCAGGATTCTTTTGAATAGATCTTTGAAAAGGCCCAAGTCTGCTCTCCTGAAGTCCCAGGTTGTTGGCTGAGTTTTCCCTCTCCTCCCTGATAACTCTGATAAAGGTTATTGAAGTTCCCTATGAGTATCAGGGCTTTCAAATGTGAGACTGTTCCAATCTTTCTGTAAACGGCTTCATCCACTTTTTCTTCCTGGTCATGTGCCTTATAGCAGGCACCTACTATAATGCCGCCTTTGCCTGTCCTCTCTTTAATCCTAAACCAGGAGCTCTTCATTCACTACTTTTCCATCTTCATGCAAAATCTCCAGCCAAAATGCTGCAGGGAGAAAAAAAAATATCCTTCTTTTTACTTTTCTGGCCTTATTTTTACAAGGAAAAATGACTTACAGAACCACATTGCCTGTTCTCTCTGAGTAACTTTCGAAACCATTATCTAATTTCAGTCAAAGCTGAAAGGAAGTTTCAAAGACATAAATTTCCAACAAGTTTACTAAAGATTAGCATATAGTTAGAGACAAAGATAGACTGTGGAAAGACAGCATGGTAAACGCAGCATAACCATCATATGAGTATTTCAAATTAATCAGACCATGTGTGAGAATCAGCCTAGGACATGCTGCTTTGTGTCTGATTAGTCCTCAGAGAGGACAGAGAAGGGAGGTATTACAAGAAGGGAGAGTCTGCAAGGAAAACAAAAGAGGATAGATCACAAGGATTTGGAAGAACGTTGAGAATGTTGCAAACTGACAATGTTATGGAGTATAGGAATTATGCCAGAAAATAATGGAAAAAATGAAAAATGCTCCATGCTTTCATTATTTTTTCTAATTGTTAAATAAAATATTTCTTTTCATTTCTCCCGTTGTTAATTTTGCATAACTTAATGTGATGGGAAAAACTTGATTGACAGTCTTGATAATAGAAGTTATTAACAAATGTTACACAAAACTGAGACTGTCCTAGTTTCATCCTTTTCTCCTTCCAATGAGTCTAAAATATGATCTGAGGAAACACTGCAGGAGGTGAGAAGTCAATTTGTGCTTTCACCCTGTGGAGATTTGTTTCTCTGCTCTGATTATAGAGATAGACTTATGTTACTCATGATGGTAGATTTACATCATACACACTTCTCCATCAGAAACTGGAATGAGACTGGTAGCTCACTTTGCAAAAGCCACCCAACAGTCTGGAAAATAATTCCTAACTAAGAGTGCATCTGAATAAATGACCTATAACAAAATAAATTGTACTCATTTGTCATCAAAGACACACTGTCCCTGTTGAAGGTCCTTTTTGTTATTAGCACTATTCTATTTCTAGTAACTTAGGTAAGAAGTGAATAAACTTTAAGTTTATAAACTTTAAGTTAAGTACCTATGTATATTGAAGTATTGACAAGACACAAATTCCCATCTGAACTGAAACTGATAAACTTTTTTTCTGTGAAATTTACAAACAAGACATAAGTAATTTGACATCTTGAATCATAAAGTAAAACTGCACTAAAAATGAAAACCAAATGTCCTTATACTCATAAAACACAAAGATAAGTATTTCTCATGTTACAGATCATTATTTTGTTTTTTAAATCCACTTCACTAAAGTGTGTGAAATAATTTTTAAAAACCTCGCTTTATAATGACTATAAAAACTCTAAATTTGACCCTTCATATTTAATGCACAAAGGTTTCCAAAACCAAATTAAGTTATTGAGAAAAAAATGAGAAACAATGATCGTAAAGAATGAAAATTATCATCATTCTGGATCAGTCCAGCTCTCCGTTGTCTCAGAAAATGTAGACGTCATTGTATAATAATTTCATTGTATTGATCTGTCTCATGAACGGGTATCCATAAAGAAGAATAAGTCCTCAAGTATAGAAAATGTATCAGCTTTGATATCAACTATCTTGCTGAATTATTTAGAACACAGCTCTGGGCACCTTGTCTCAGAAAGGAACTCTACACTCTACCCTCAATACTAGGATACATCTGTCTTTTCCTTTGAAACTCTGCCTTCTCCATGAAGTTAAAAAAGAAAGGGAGAAGAATACACAAATTCCAGTATCTCTATAATTTCATTGTTTACCTTCTGGTGCCTTCCTGCTGAGCATTTGGTCTTCCCGAGAATACATTTCTGATGATGGTAAAATATTCTTTTTTTGCACATTTCTAGAAGGCAGAATTAAAAAGTTTCAGAGCTGAAGTGGTAGGCATTTATGTATCCTACTGAATCAAATTCTTAAATTTCTTTCAACATATCAGTTTTATAAGCTATTTACTCATGTTAAAAAATATCTGAGAATTTGAAAATATTACCATTATTAGCCTGGAAAATAGTCAGACTTCAGCTTCTTTTTGAACTGTTGCAATTAGAAGAAAAAGTTAGTGATAGAGTAATGAATGTATTTGACAGTCATTTTCATTTACTAAAAATAAATAAGGTGCTGCTTCTCTGAGAACTAAAGTAAACAAATTGTGGGAGACAAATTCCTTTCTCACATCCTCAAGGGTTTTTCATCCAGAAGCTGTCATAAAACCTCCTCTCTGAGTTCCTTTCAGGACAATGCATATTCTCCTTCCCCCAGCTGTGATCAAACTGTCTTGTTCTATTTCTCACTACCACTTTCACTCACAACATGCACAAACATACCAATACATTGCTAATTAGTAATGTCCAATGGCAAAACAAAATAATACTTTACACAGCTTTAATTACTGAACTGACTTACGTATTTGGTTTTTGTAATTATACGTTTCCTTTTATTGTTTGGAGGACAGCTATTGTTTCTTTCAATTAATTTGAACAAGCGGCAATTACTAACCTTAAAATCTTTGTGAATTTTGCTTCCAAAGTATCTATTAGTGCATTCATAAAAGAAGAATAGAAGCTATGTAAACAGCAGTCTTTTTTCCTACTTTCTTCCTTTCAGAATTTCATGCTTGTAATAGGGAAAAATAGATGTGCTACTTTTAGACTTGTAAACAGTCATTTGTATGTTAGATTAAGGTTCCTGATCACTTGCTCCCAGCTTTTGTTCTGTCTTATTATTGGATTTTATTTATGTTTTTAAAAAAAAAATTAAAAAGAAGATAATGGGTAATGTCAAATGAGTCAAAATAGGATTCTTCAGTTTTATCTATAATTATTAATTATTATTTATCATAGTTTCATATAATGTAATCTAAAACATAGTGACAACAATGAGCTATACATTATCAAAACTCCAGAACAGAGTTTTCTATTAGTTTATTATCCCATTAACAGGATGAACAAATGGGACATCCAATTTAGTGGTGGCTCATTAACTCTTTTCCATGTTAATAATATTATGAAAAAAGAGACTTAGAATACAAAAACTTTTAGTCATATTGAACAGCTACAGAAGGAATAAAACCTCTTCATCCTGACAACCATGTTTTTTTTTTTTAGTAGAGATGGGACTATTCTATAAGCAATGATCTGTGCCAGGCCTGTGACAGTTGCAGTAATTACCTCCATCCAGTTGTGCTGGGAATGAAGTTGTCATTTGTCTCCATTATAGCTGAACATTGAGGCTGCCTTAAGCTTTATTCAGCAAATGAAAGGCTTAAACATCTGACTGTTAAATGCTACTGAAAAGAAAAGAAAAAGAAAAGCATAAAGGAAGTTATTATCATAAAACAAAGATAAGAAACAATGCCTACTCTTCATAAAACATTCTGTCCTAATGAATTTTCTTTGTTAGGAAAGACAAGAATTCACACAATAGACATATACTAGTACATGAGTACTCTGTACTGGTGTTTTTGTTGATAATTATTTACAAAATGTCTTCAAAATGATATATGAATGTAATCTATCTTACACTATTTTTTGTTGTATGTGAGAAGCCATTGATACAAATTGCTTGATGGATACAGGCCGATTATAATTGTACTTTCTGGTTTTTTGAACAATTAGCATCCCATACTCTAAATAATATCATATTTTTTCCCTGTCACAAGACCAGAATACCTTTTCTGAAAAAAAAAAATAACATAAATATCAACTTTTCCTGTTCATTACAGTTAAAAAGACATTACAAGTGTTGTCTCATTATATATGTACCATCTTAAGCGCTGAGAGGCAGTGCACCCATGAAGCTTGGTTCTGTATCTATCAGTTTCACTAGAAGAAGTTTCATTTATTTGAGTAACTACTAGATAAATCTCCTAGTGAAAAATTGACATCAAAGGACAATTCAATGTTAACTTCAGTAGTTGTAGTTAAATATTTAAGATATGCACATTGTAAGGGAAAGTTGAAATGAATCCCTTGTGCTATTCTTTCTATCCAAACTCTTTCAATGTCTACCTTATGATGGCTAGTAATAATAGCTAGTTAGATCACAACTGCATGTCTGCAGGCTAGCTTGAAAAAATGCATCCTATGTACATTCTATTCATTTTGTTCATCCAAATGGGATATGACCAGATAACAATTTTTCTGCTATATTTTTTTATAGTTAACCCTCTATTATCTGACAGAATGAAGAAGTTAACTAGCTGAGAAAGAAAAACAAACTCCTACAGCATGTTTACTACCATGAAATAAAGGTAAAATATACGTAACAGAAATTCACAAGTCAATGACAAACCCATCTGAAAAATGGTCGTTTTTTTCATCAGGCCTTCTGTACAGACTTTTAATTAAGAAATTATAAGGTCAAAATGCGTATGTAGATCTCTAGAGTAATGAAGATATGACATAGTAGGCTTGCATGGCCAGGTTTGGTAGTAGGAGGTCTACAGGGCTGGTTTATGTGAGAAGCTGCTAGTAGCTTCCCCGACATCTGACAGGGCCAGTGCTAGTCAGCTCTAAGATGGACCCACTGCTGACCAAGGCTGAGCCAATTAGTGATGGTGATAATGCCTCTGTGATTAACATATTTGAGAAGGGGAATAAGTGACTGGGAAGGTACAAAAACTGCTGCAGAAGAAAAGAGTGAGAATATGAGAGCATCTCCACAGACACCAAAGTCAGTGACCAAAGTCAGTGAAGAAGGAGGTGCTCCAGGCAACAGAGCAGAGATTCCTCTGCAGCTAGTGAAGTAACCACTGCCCCTGCAGCCATGGAGGCCATAGTGGAGCAGAGATGACCTCACACCAGTGTGGTGGATGCCTGAAGGAGACTGTGACCCCAAGCCTGTGCGTTAGCAAATTCCTGACAGGATCTATGAACCTGTGGAGAGAGGAACTCGTATCAGTTTAGGTTTACAGTCAGGACTTGTGACCACATGGGGGACTCTCTCTGGAGCAGCCTGTTCCTGAAGGACTGTAGCTTGTGTGAAGGACCCACATTAGACAAGTGTATGGAAGACTGTGTCCACTGGGAGGGATCCTACTAAGGGAAGTATGAGGAATCCTTCTCTTGAGAAGAAGCAGCAACAGAGAAAATGTTTGCTGAACTGAGCATAACTCTCATTCATCATCTCCCTGCACCGCTGGGCCAGAGGAGGCAGAAACCTGGGAAGAAAAGATGGATGGGGATGAGTGTTATATTTCTCATTACCTTAATTCATTTTGATTGTTAATGAACCAAATTAATTCTTCCAGAGTTGAGTCTATTTTGTCCATGAGGGTGATTGCTGAGTAATCTACCTGTCCTTATCTCGATCCATGAGGTGTTAATTATATTTTCTCTCCTCTGTCCAGCTTAGGAAGGGGATTAACAGAACTTTGGCAGGCACCTGGCATCCACAGATGTATATGCAAATCTATATTATGATTTAAAGCAGTTAAAGTGTTTATGTTTAGAATATATAAAGCATTAGCTAAAGATGTAAAAATGATGTGGATGTAGTAACTAAAAATTTTGTAAGGGCAAACCTGCATTTACCATTTTAAAAGCATAGATTCCTTTCAATGGCGAAAAGGATATTGATTTTTTTTTCTAGACAAAAGCTAGTGAATGATGTATAGGAACTAGAACTTTTTAGTTAGGTCAAGGTAAAACTGTTCAGAAATATGTGAAAAAATAGCTTGGTAATGAAAGAAGAGACTGAAAGATAGATGATTGACTATAACCCTGAAATCCTTGAAATTCAAGAATATAACCCTGAGCTATTCTCAGGGTTTTGAAGCTGATAATCCAGGTTTCTCTTCACACAATATTTATGAAGATTTTACTACATTTACTGTATCTAAATGGTAAAAAAGCAGCAAAATAATAGCTACAGACTGTAGGATTCTCATGTCCAGAATTTTCTCATTGTTATAAGTTTGCACCCTTGCACAGTCAGCTGAATATCAGCTGTGCTGTGCTTATATGTGCATGTAAGTTTAAGCTCTGCAATTGTCTGGCTGAAAAATAACTGCAGAAGAATGACTAGGAAAAAACCCATTTAAATTTGCAAGTCCAAGCACAAGTACAAAAGACTGAAATTAGCTACTAGGGAAGTCGGCACTGATATACGCATTCTAAAAAAAAATGTACTTTATTATTAATATAATTTTACATAGGGCTATAACATAGCTTTATAGAGACGAAAAATGCAAGTACTTAAGAAGTAAATCATGAGATATTTCTGTTTCATCTCATTACGTCTTTATGAATTGCTTCACTCTGTTGCTATGCAGGTTGATAGTATGCTTTATATTTTGGTCTGGTTTTCCCAGTATAAATAAAATGGAGACTTGAGAGCAAAATAATTTCTGATTACAGCATACTAAAACTTCATGCTCTTTCAGCTTTCAGTTTTGCTAGAGTGATTGTCATTACAAAGTATTGTCTTATTTCTGATTTTCAGTAACCAAAAATGTACTTTGTCAGAGATAAATGGAAACGACACTAAAAAAAGAAAGATCGCTTTTTTTTTTTAATAGGGATTCCTTATGTTTCACAGAAATATTTGCCATTGAAGAACACGGCATATTTAGTTATATTTCTGGCATGAAAGTACTTGCCACTAATAGTTTCTGCAAAGCTTTATTACTAGTGCACATATCAAAATATATAGAAATGCTGCAGCAAGGTCAACTCAGCATATGGCTGAGAGGGAAAGCTGGTTGTCAATTTTAATCACAGTTAAGCCCATATAGCCTTCAGAAATGGTAGCAATCTCCGTTTCTCTAGGCCCTGTATAAAAAAGGTGCTATTGGATGTTTTTGGTTTTTTTTTTATAATGAGAAATATATTCAGTTATAGCTTCGAGCCAAAATTTTGGGTGTCATAACTTGCTTTAGTGACACATTTGTTCATTAATTATGGGTTCTTCCAGAAATGTGCTTCATCTCTGCTCTTCAGCTGATAGCTCCTTCTGGTAAATCCTATTGATGCTACATGAACAGCAAAATAAAGTCCTGGATATAGTAAGTATTTGGGTTTTTTTCCCTTGTTACGTTCCTATGCATACAAATAGCTAGGAGAGTGATTCCCATTCAATGCAAAAAGTGCTTTGAGATAGATTTTGAAGAGAAAAAACCTGGAACATTTTTTATAAAAATCAATGTTTTTCACATTTTACTTCATCTCACGTTATCTTTCTAATTTTCTGTCCAAACTATTCTACTTTCTTCATTTTTTAATAATCTGGGTTTAGGTATTTTTCAGAGATTACGGAAAGATTTTTGGATTGCTCTGGTTTTTTAAAAGTGATTTTCAATGTTTATACTTGAGAAAAAGAGAGCCTAGGTAATTTACTTTGACAAGAAAATAATTGGGAGTTTTTTCATAAAAGTTTACTTTATCTGCAAAATCAACATTCTCAATGATTTGCTACATTTTTACATTCCTTAAATGACCTTGAGAAACAGTTGCAACAAAGGTAATAGATTACAATTTTCTCTTTCTAATAATAGAGAGCTTCTAATTTGGTTTTAATAAGCACTACTTAAGAAATAAAACAAAAAGTAAGAACTTATCTGTTTATTAGTATATTTTTAAAAGTGCTGACCTCAGAATTTTTTTCTGTAGAGTTTAAAAAATCTACAGAGAAAAATCATGTTACACTGATGCAGCAATTGAAGAATTTCCTGCTTCTCCATCTTAATATCTCCTTAGTCTTAAATGTAGTTATTATAGAAAAGCCCTTTCTTAAAAAAAAAAAAAAAGAGAACGGGTCATAGGAATTTTAACAAGATTGTGAAGTTTTTTATTGTTTTTCTTTTCAAATACAGTTTTTTCTCTCCAGTAATTAACAACATAGTCACTTCTATGTAGAGCTACATATATCTGTGCCTTTTAGTGGTCAAAAACAAAAGTAAAATGCTTGTAGATTTTTTCTAACTTTGAATTCACAGTCGTTGTTACATAGTGTATGTTGTTAACACTATTCTAGTATGCTTCTATATGGACTTAGGGCAAGCCAGCATTATGTCCTAAATAGTGCATACCTACTTTATAAATGTTACAGGCCTCTGCTTTCACAGAAATATACTCCTGAATAAGTAGTAAGGTGCTTAAGAAACGATAATTATCTAAGTTATTTTAGTCTTGCAATTTGGAAATGCACATTGAAAAGCCAAGTAAAGACTGTTAAAAAGTATGAACGTTACAACATTGTTTTCCCATTGCAACAATTGAATTTTATCTTTCTCCTCTCTATAAATGTGTAGCTGAAAGTCATAGCAAAGTTTCTGTTAGCAAGTAAATCCAAGCAGCGTTAGGTGGCTACTATGGCATGAAGGGAAGGATGATTTTGGAATAGAGCAGAGAGTCTGGAGGTTGTACAGTTTTTTATGGAAAGATGGAGGAATCAAGACCAATCAGAGAAAAACAAGCTTGAGAAAAGGAGGAATAAAGGGACAGATAACATATTAACCAAACTGAGTGCTAGTGGGATCATCACAGTCTGCCTTACATTCTTACTACATCCTACTTCTGTCTTCTATGTGAATGATCCCCCTGTTCTGAGGTTCTGTGCCTAAATATCACATTGGATCAGCCAGTAAGAATTCTGGGTGTCAGTTACTGGAAAATGTGATGCTCTGCATGTGTATTTATGTCAAAATACTAGGGAACATTACCCTGGTGATCTTCACGTATTCGGAGTAAAGCTCACACAATGTAAAGGGAGAAAAACAGATGGGAAAGAGAAACCTAAGTTATGTAGAAAACAAATACTTTCCTTTAACTCCCTTCGAATTTTTATCGAGAAAATGTCTGTCTTAATTCTGAATGTTTTCCTTTTCTATAAAAGAATGTATTGCAAAGATTGAAATGGCTTCCAGTAGCTAAATTCCTTTGGTTGAATAAGAAAACACATTTTTTAACTAATCATATGTTGACTCTTTCGATAAATACTCAATGGAGTAGTCATAATGCTGAAGTTTACTGCAATTCCCACTGACCACAGTTAAGTTAGAATTTCCCTTCAGGTCTCCTCAGTTCAAAAAATGGTTGTTCTGATATATCATTGAAAAGAGCTCAAACATTGTTAAAAAGGCCTTGTTAAAGAGGTTGGAATTTGTATATGAAAATAATCTATTGTTTCTGGGTCAGTTAATTATGTCAAATTTTTGTATGTATACTATGGATCACAGAAGGATTGAAATTGGAAGGGATCTGTGGAGGTGATTTGCTCCACTCTTGCTTCTCAAGCAGGGCCATATAGAGCCAGTTGCCCAGGACTGTATCCAGATAGCTTTTGACTGTTTCCAAGAACAGACTCAACAACCTCCCTGGACAACTGTAAAAAAAAGTGTTTCCTGAGTTTTTTGCTATGAGGATAGCTGAGCACTGGAAGAGTCTGAATTTAGGGATTATAATGTGTATATATTATAGAGGTACAAATTATCTAAATATAGATGTACATGCTATAGTACATAAAACCTGCATATGCATCACACCAATGCACAATATGAACAAATATCTATAAATAACTAAAATTATCCTTTGGTACATTAAAAAATGAAATTGTTTGCAATAATTACATTGATATTGAGATTTTCTGAAGTAAAATATATACTTTCACAGTTTTCTTCTTATAAGTCCTCTCTACGTGAAAGTAAATTTTACCAGTAACATAAACAAAGTGAGTTTTTTCTAAAGAGTAAAACAAAAAATTATCAAAATGCTGGCAACCACTAATATGGAATTGCTATAGTGTACATCCAAATACAGTAAGAGGTACAAAGCCTACACTCCATACAGTTACAGTTACAGTTTGCTATCAATACTAAACTGGGTGGAGTGGCTGACACATCAGAAAGTTGTGCTGCCATTCACCAAGACATGGACAAGCCGGAGAGTTGGGCAGGGAGAAATCTAATGAAATTCAACAAAGGCAAGTGTAGAGTCTTGCATCTTCGAAATAAGAACCCCATGTACCAGTACAGGTTGGGGAATGAACTCTTCGAGAGCAGTGTAGGGGAAAGGGACCTGGGGTCCTGGTGGACAGCAGTATGAGCATGAGCCAGCAATGTGCCCTCATGGCCAAGAAGGGCAATGACATCCTGGGGTGTATTAGAAGGGCTGTGGGCAGTAGTAGGTCAAGGAAGTTCTCCTCCCCTTCTACTCTGCCCTCTTGAGACTGCATCTGGAATATTATGTCCAGTTCTGGACATTTCAGTTCAGGAAGAACAGGGAGCTGCTGTAGAGAGTCCAGTGCATGGCCACAGAGATGAGTGGAGCATCTCCCTTATGACGAAAGGCTGAGGGAACTGGAGCTCTAGCTTGGGGAAGAGGAGACTGAGGGGTGATCTCATTAATGTTTACAGATGTGTAAGGGGCAGGTGTCAGGAGGATGGAGCCAGGCTGTTCTCAATGATGGCAAATGAAAGGACAAGGGACAATGGATACAAGCTGGAACGCAAGAGGTTACAAAGAAACATAAGGAAACAATTCCTTATTGTGAGGATAATGGAGCACTGGAATGGGCTGCCCAGATGGATTTTTGAATCTTCTTCTCTGAAGACACTCAAAACCCATCTGGACGAGTTCCTACGTGACCTACTCTAGGTGGCCCTGTTCTGGCAGGAAAGTTGGACTAGATGATCTTTTGAAGTCCTTTCCAGCCATTCAGATTCTGTAATTCTCTGATTTTTCCAATGAAATGATAAATTATGGTACACCTTTAAATTTTTTTTCTTAAGGAAAATCTAGTCTTGTTCTTTCAGAAGATGTACAAACTGAAAAGGACATGGTAGATTTGTTTCTTAAATCTCATTATTTTAAATATAGAGATTTTTACTTTTTGCTACAAATGAGAATATATTGGTTTGATAGTATCTAAGAAATTATTTTACTTCACTGAATACTTCTAGAATATGAAGTAAAATATGTGAATTACTTCAACAAAAGCAATTCAAACCAATCCCTTAGTTCTATATATCTATCAAGAGGTTAGGAAATTTAAATCTAGGTATTATTATTAATTTCTAATCTCTGTAATAAGATAACTGAACATTTAATTACAAATATTAAATTGAACTTTTTATAAGGAACAGCTCTTATGTCTAGATCTGCATCTCAATTTCTTTTACAAGAGAAATTAGACTTGAACATGATACATTATTTTAAATTAGAAATTACTATATGACCTTTAAGTTTTCTAAGAACTCTCCTAATTGTCTAGGCATGATACTTTCTCATTCCTTTACCTTATATTGAGATTGCAAGACTCTCAGTGTCTTTCATATGAGTGTAATAGACAAAAACTGTAGCATAATAAAAATTAAGGTGAAGATAAAAAAAAGTGTGCTTTCAAGTCTTGCTCTAATAACCTACATTTTTGCCTTACTGCATTTCAGTAATTGAAAAGTTCAGCATCATTTGAACTTACTCAGCAAATATTTGCACTGCTATATTATGGGATTAAAAGTTTGCTTCAGTTATAGGAAGTGGCTTTACCTAAAATGTTATAGGCTTGCAAAATGCAAGGTTTTGAGGGGACAGTACAGATCATAAAAATAATCTTCAAATTTATTTCTAAAAGATTACACCCAAAAGACATTTTGAATGCTATTATGAACAATCCTTACATTTCTCCTTCTCCATTCATAGCTCACAACCTTTCCCCTCTCTTTGTCTCCACTTGCAGCTATAAGGAGCTCACAAGAGGACTTGCAACTTCTGTCAACAAGAAGAGGTCTTTTTATACTTCAGCATGCTTTCAGAGAGGATTGAATTGTACTAGAGAAGGCATTTGGGTCAATGTTGTGTTTTCGGGCAACAATGCCTGACTGGGGCTGTAAGTACAAAGACAAAATTATTCTTTCTGAAAGACCTTCTGTCTTTAGAGATTTGCTGCATCTTTTGGATCTAAGACACTGCAGATTGCCAAAGTTTGCCCAGAACTACAACCACCACTTTTTGCAACAAGTATAATATTAAAGGAGATCTTGAGTAGATCAAAAGTAATCAGAGGTTTCTGTGGACAAGATGAAAAAACATGAGGCCTGCTAGTATATTGTTTTTACAACTAAAAGAAATATATTGATCACAGAAATTGACTTTCATGGGAGACTCAAACAACTCCAGAATTCATAGAGAGGGAAGCATGGTGAGCACAAACAAAGCAGGAGACAAATATGTGATATAGGTAATGGATGGGCCAAAAAGATAAAGTTCTTCACTAAGTCTGACAATTACAAAGGAAGAAGGACTGGACAAGGATGTGGTACTCAATAACAGCCTTGGCTGCTGTGACCATGAAACTGTATTGTTTAACCTCCTGAGGAGAACAACAGGCAGATCAGAGAGCCTTTTCTGCAAGAAAATTCATATTGGTTTGCTCAGGATCTGAAAAGCTCCCTTCCTTGACTGGTTGCCCTGAATAGCAAAGGAGTCCGTGAGAGGTGGCCTGTCCTTAAGGACTGCCCCCTCACTGTCCAAGAACAGTCCATCCTCAATGGCAAGAAAGCAGGCAATTGAATGAAAAAGTCAGCTTGGCCTAAGAGGGAGTACCTGACTCAGTCTAAAGGTAAAAAGGAACTTGATAGGAGATGGAAAAGGAACAGATTACTGAGAAGGAGGAAAACCACAGTATATGAACATGCACAGAGGTAATTAGACCAAAGTTAATCTGAAGTTGAAACTGGTGAAGAGTGTGAAAGTAAATAGGAAGGACGTGAGTAGATCCAGAGGCAGTGATACCCAAGAATACCAGCTCTTCAACAAATGGAAAAGGAAAGCTAATGATTGAGGATAAATAGAAAGCTGAAGTAGTCAAGTCTTTCTTTTGCTTACTCTCTACTGGTCAAAAAGATGGTGTTCATGATTGTCAAACTTGTGGGACAGGAGTATTAAATTCCTAACACAAATAGAGATTATTCTCATCTATTTGGCATCTGTGAAACTACATCTTGAGGGCAATTTTGTGCTCACAAGTGAAAATAAAATTATATTGACAAACTGAAGTAGATGCAGAGATGGATCTCTAAGGTGAATCAGCACTAGAGCCCAATATGGGTAAGAAAAGACTGAGAGCTGAATTTCTGCATTCCTGTGGTTTAACCCCAGTGGACAACTAAGCATTACATAGACAGTTTCTTACTCCTTTTCTGGCAGAATAGGGGAAAGAATCAGAAGGATAAAAGTGAGAAAGGTCATGAATTAAGATAAAGACAGTTTAGTAGCAGGGTAATAAGGACCGCTCAGCAGTAAATAAAACAAGTCTGCATTGACAACATTGTCTCAGCACAAATCCAAAATATAGTTCAATAGTAGCTACTGTGAAGAAAATTAAGTCCATCCCAGACAACATCAGCACAAATCTCATAAAAAAAGTGAAGGTTAATGGGAGGTATCTGTTCCTGTCTTCAGCTACGTAGTAAAAGACCATAGAGAAGAAGCATTAGTTTCCTTGGAGTGTTAGGACAAGAAACAACACCAAAAAAAAAGTGCAATACAGGGAACATTTCACAGGCAGGTTGTCAAGTGTTGGAACTGATTTCTCTGAGGTGTTGATAGAATCTCCACTCTTGAAAATATTTACAACTACAACTACAGGTGACCTTGGGAAAATGACATAACTTTGGTACTACATCTGAATTCAGTGTAGGCCCTGGTTTGAGATCTAACTAAAATTCAGAGGTCTCTTTCAATCTAACTTATTTTATGATTTTAAGTCTCATCTTTCCAATCCATTTATCTTCAACATGTTTACTAAATAATCATTCTCTAATTAATATTGTCGTGATTTGGCCCAGCTAGCACTGCAGCACCACGACAGTCTCTTGCTCAGTGCTCCCATTCACCCCCACCCTCGTTAGGATGGTGGAGGCCCCAGCGAAATGGGAGTAAAAAGATAAGCAAGGTTGTTGTGGATTAAGACAAGGACAGGGAGGGCTCACTGCCAATTACGGTTCCGGGCAAAACAAACTCCAGTACTCGACTTAGAGAGGAAAGTAGGAAAGTTTATTC
>WBNH01006474.1:199001-227280 GCA_013401255.1 Urocolius indicus
CTCCTCCTCTCTTTCATCACTGACCTTGGAGTCCGCATGGTTGTTTCTCTCACTGTTCCTACTCCTTGCACCACCACTAGCCAGAGGAAGAAGAAGAGAAGAAGAAGGAAGAAGCAGGAAAAAGATGGAGGAAAAGAAACCTCCTCTTCTGGCTTCTTTTTAAAAAGTGATCGTGGAGGCGTCTAATTGGCTCAGCCCCAGCAGTGGGTCTGGCTCAGAGCTGGGGAGAGTTGCAAACAACTTCCTCCTACAGGAGCTACCTTTACAGCCCCTTCCCCCTTACCAGAAAAGGTTGTCATGTCAAACCATGACAATTATCTTCTCCAGTTCATATTCTAACCTGAATGAAAATATATCTGCTTTCTAATGCGTTGGATTTTTGCAAAACCATTTCTGGCAATAGAGAAGAGGCTGTAGTGGTGTCCCCAGTAAGAAGTTGTTTGAAAGTTCCTCTGGTTCTAAGTTGGATTTAACTCTGAGGCTGAGCCAATTGGGTACATCTAGGAACACTTTTTGTAAAAGAGAAGCTGGAAAGGATTTGAGCTAGTGGGAGGAGTGGGATGAGAAACCTTAAGGTCAGTGAGGGAAGACAGGAGGTATGCTGGAGCTGGGATGTCTCTGCATCCCATGGTGAGACAAGAGCTGTCCTACTGAAATCCATGGAGGACAACAATGGAGATGAGATCAGGTGGCAGCTTGTGGAGCACCCCATGGCAGAGGGGGAGTCTGTGCCTGGAGGGGCTGTGACTACAGAGAGGAAGAAATTTCCTGGAGTTCTGCTGTCATGGAGAAGACCTGCACTGGAGGAGTTTGTGAGGAGCTGTAGCCGTTGGAAAGGACTCACACCAGAGAGATTTGTTAAGGACTGTATCCCGTAGGAGGGGTGCCTCCTTGGAACAGGGGAAGAATGTTAGCAGTCCTCTTTTCAGGATGAAGAAGCACTAGGGACTATCTGTTGGGGACTGACAACACATCCCATTCCCTGTCCCCCTGCATCACTGAGAGAGAAGAAATATTAGGAACAGGGACTTGATCCCAGGAAGAAGGGAGATGTGGGGAAAGAAGTCTTAAAGAGCTGGTCACACCCTTTCTCATAATCCTCGTCTCTTTTGGTTTATGTCTGTTCTATTTCTTCTTTGTGGTGGATTAAACTGATCTTGTCTTCTTCTCCAAGACAAGTAGTGGAGTCTGTTTTGCCTGAAACCATAATTGACAAATGAATTGTGCCCATCCTTCTCCTGACCCACAAGTCCCTTGGTTATATTTTCCCATTTCACCACAGGGATGGTGGTGAGTGGCATAAGTGAGCAGCTGCATGGTGCTTCATTGCCAACAGAACTTAAACCACAACAATAAACACACACTTTTTCAAAATTTTATTACTTTTGCATGCTCCACGTTAAAAATAAAAATGCTGTTAATGGTCAGCAACACACATCAGCAAGCAAACTCAGTTTTGCTGTATGGTACTCCTTTGCACAATCTGTCTTGTTCCCTGCAAGTAATTTTCCCCTTGATACTTGTTTTTATAAATCACTGACTATGAGTAGCTATCTGACAGTTGGTAACAGTTGAGAAGATGTTGCTGTGGAAATTGGATAGCATTAAGCAGTGAATTTTCAGCGACAATATGTTTTCAGTATTTTATGTTTGAAATACAGTTGCAATGTCCCTCGGGGACAATCTAGAATTATTATGAAATATTTAAGGAAAAAAAAATAAGTTGGTTACAATACTGGAGTAAAAATAAATAAATAAATATACATATACTTATATGTGATAGAATTTATGAGAATATCTTTTTAAGTCCTGATTTTTTTTCAGTCCTGAATTTTTCAGAAGCATAATGACTGAATTAATCATGATACCAGTAGGTCAATTGGAAAGATGCTAAATGGAAAAAAACAGTATTTCAATGCTAAATTCATAATGCTGAATTTCTTTTCAATAATCAAGATTTACTGTAATTCTTCAGAGGTTCCTCTTGATTAAAAACTTCTACCATACATGAAAGGAAAATGTGGAAGAACTTATCCTGAGTGCCGTCTCCAAGCATGTAAAGGACAAGAGGGTCATTAGGAGCAGTCAACATGGTTTCACTAAAGGGATGTCATGTTTGACCAACCTGATAGCCTTTTATGAAGATGTAACCAGGTGGATAGATGGTGGTAGTGTAGTGGATGTGGTTTATCTTGATTTCAGTCAAGCATTTGACACCATCTCCCAAAGCTTCTTTGCAGAAAAACTGAGAAAGTGTGGGTTGAATGATCAAGTAGTCAGGTGGATTGTGAACTGGTTGAAGGGAAGAAGGCAGAGAGATGTGATCAATGGAGCAGGGCCTAGTTGGAGACCTGTGTCTAGCAGAGTCCCTCAGGAGTCAGTGTTCAATATATTCATGAATGACCTTGATGAGGAAACAGAGGGCACTGTCAGCAGATTTGCTGACATTATTAATGTGTGGGGAGTGGTTGACACACCAGAAGTCTGTGCTGCCATTCAATGAGACCTGGATAGGCTGGACCGTTGGGTGGGGAGAAATCTAATGAAATTCAAGAAGGGCAAGTGTACAGTCTGGGAAAGTAGAATCCCATGTACCAGTATAGGTTGGGGAATGAACTCTTAGAGAGTAGTAGAAAGGAATCTGAGGGTCTTGGTAGACAGCAGGATGACCATGACTCAGCAATGTGCCCTCATGGCGAAGAAGGCCAATGGCATACTGGGGTGTTTTAGACATGGTGGTTGTCAGAAGGATGGATACAGACTCTTCTCAGTGATGTCCAATGATAGGACAAGGGGCAACAGGTAGAATGTAAGAGGTTCCAAACAAACATAAGGAAAACTTCTTCACTGTGAGAGTAACAGAGCACTGAAACAGACTGCCCAGATGGGCTGTGGAGTCTCCTCTGGAGACATTCAATAAATCATCTTTCAAGGTCCCTTCCAACAGTTAAGATTCTGTGATTCTGTGTGGACAGAAAAACACCAAAACATATTAACTTTCTAGAAGACATACTATAGTATAGATTATTACTGAACAGATTTCTGTCTTTACTCTCTTCTTCATTTCAACATTGAACTATTAGACATCTATCTCCTAAAAGGAAACTTTGAGGCTTAAGTCACTTGACAGCTACCTTCCTTCGTTTAGCTAATTGCTTGACAGTGCTGAATTTGCTTCACAAGTGTCTATAAGAGCAACATTGCAATTAGAGTACATGTAATAAAACCTTGTTAATTTTTTTCTCTTGTACTAGCATTTAGTATGAGAGAAGGAGTGCATGGTGTATTTTCTCACCCCTGGCTTTTTTTTTTTTTTCTTTATTTTTGTTTGACAAGTTTTTCATGACTTCTCTTTCTTCTTCTAAGTGTCAGTCTTCTGTTTTTCCTTTCAATTCACAAATTTGAATTCCATTCATGACCACTCACACTACAGTTTTGTAACCTCCCTATAATGAATGCATAATAAATGAAAATCTTGTATTAAAATGCTGAGACTTTTAAATCAGAATGGAGTAAAAACCCCATTTTAATATCTGACTACTTAAATTCAAGTCCCCATGAAAGACATGAAATACAATTGCAAAAATAGTGTGTAAAGGACCTCATAGCTCAGACTTGGGTAAAAAGAAATACCTCCATTGAAGTTTTTCAGAGAATGTCTACTTGGGAACATTTTACTAACACAGCAATACTAACCCAATCATCATGAAATTATCCTTTAGAGAATTAAAAAAAAAAAAAAAAAGAAAGTAGTCGAATGGTTTGAAACTAGAAATATGAAACCATGTCTAGTAAGTCTTAATGTGCTTTTGTTTAGAAAAATCAAAAACCAAACCCTCAGCCTTTTTATTCTCCATCTTTGCTTAGCATTTTCACTTCAGTAAGCATGACTGATAAACATTGCCAGTAAAAGTGGTGTTCTGGTTAACAGGCATATCTATATTTTAATATAAATATCCATATTTCAGATTTTAAGAGAGCATTTTTCTGAAGAGAAATAGTTCTTAGAATATATTTGGAGACAGTGAAGGATATTTATCTCTCAGAAGCATCTATTCAGTTTCCAGAAGCCACATCTGATAAAATAATTTGAAAGTCTGAGAACCATTTAAATACCTAAGATCTAAGTATTATTTTTAGTTTATAATATGAAATGAACTTCGATTTAGCTAATTGAAAATGAGAAGATATGTGACAGAACATTTTCTTAGAGTTGTATTATTTTATTAAAAAAAATCTAAAAAGAAGAGAAAAATTCAGTATTTTTCCTTTCACTTTCTTTAAGTTTTTTAGGTTTATATATCAATTTTTCATGGGTTTAGATATTCTTATTCTCCCTTTTGAAAATGTTTACTATTTTCTCTGATTTTACATTAGTTGTATTCCATTTTTAATGATTATATTTATTTAAATCAATATAGTAATTAGAGAAAATTAGCAGATTCTAGATCCTTCTGAATTCTAGGGCAGTATTGTAATATGAATGGCTCCTACCATCTCAGTAGGAATATCACTTGTTAGATTAGCCAGGTTATTTCTTTGTTCTCTCTCATAGCTCTACTGCAATGTGAATACTGAAATGGTAAAATCTAGATACTAAAAAGCAACGTTATGTTGTAGCCATCCTCACTGCACTTGAAAGACCCCATGTGTGCACTGTTTTTTCTTCCAAAAAGAAAGTCTTATTCCTTCTTTCTTGCTGAAAAGAATAGTGGAAAGTGTTGTGAAAATATCTGGACATCAATAACTGAAATATGTGTATCTTTGTTTCATTTGTTAGAAACCAGTGATTGATGGAATAGATACATGTTTAAAAAAAAGTCAGTCTTTCTAACATTCTTTAATAAATATAAGACAATAATAAAAAGCCTTAAAATATTGAAGATTAATATAGATGAAAATTACTTTTCACTGGAAATTAATAAACTCACTAAATTTATCTGATCCTATTCACAACACTTCTGTGTCTAGGATTTTCCACTGATAAACAGGTCTCAGTAAACTTGGCTTTACACAAATATCATCTTCTTTCCATATTAAAATCCTATCTGTCTCTCAAAGACACATTTATGTATGTATATCCACCAGCTGGTATTGTCACTGCTAAACATCACATCAGGGAAAGTGTTGGCAGTAGCAAAATAGAAAGTGAAAAGAGGGTTTAATAAATTCATTTTAGCAGCTGTGGATCATTCTGTTACTTGTATTTAGACTTGTTCCACAAGTACGATCAGGGATTAAATTATTTTCTGGATACATATTTAATAGGAAGTAGATAAGATTTTTGTAATAGAAACAACTATATTGTAATATAGTGTTGGTACTTTCCATTTTATTGAGAAAAAAATGTAATCTAAATCTATATTCCACCTTTCCATTATCTCTTAGTTGACTCCATAGTTACAATTGGCACATCTGGCTGAATGGATTTATTTCTGAAGTTTAGCAGGAAATCATGAACAAAATGTAGCTTTCTAGCCACATTAACTTCAGAGGTTTTTTTGGGTTTTTTTTTGCATAAAACAGATGAATAAAGTTTGCATGTCTACTTATCCAACATAGAGGTTAAATAGCTGGCCTTACCCAGAATATCAAGAAATACAGCTTGTGGACAGAATGTTTTCTTTCATTTCACGTTATTTGTTTGTTTCTTGATAGTAATCTGTATTAAAAAAAAATAAACTTATACTAACTCAAGTATATATTCTTACATATCCAGAAAGTCAACTCTTAAATGATTTCTATCTTGCTATATAACATTGTTAAAACCATTCATAAAAGGATATTCTCCTCTACTCATTGCAATGAGATTTACAGTATTAATGTATTAATTCAATTATTTAATTCCTATCAAATTGATAAAATTTAACTAGGATTTTTTTTTTTTCTGGCATTTGGATTACTGAAATAAATACAGAAGAAGAAAAGGCTAGGGATTAGAAATTGTGAACTTTGCTCCTTGTTCTTTTGCAGTGAATCTCTGAAAAGAGCCTGGCTCCATTTTCTCTCCAATCACTCTTTAACCCATTCTCTGAGACCCTGCAGATGCAAAAGCCTCAACCTCCAACATCCATACTGAAGAAGGGGTAGACTCTATGCTTATCAGCTGAGGAAACATGGACTTCTGTGATGATGAAGGCTGGAAGCCTGGAACCTCTGTCACCAGGAGAATGGCTACTGTTTCACCTACTATTCTGCAATTACAGAAGAGGTTTAGTGCTCTGATAGCAAGTGAGGGACCAGGAAATCTAGCAAAGTAGCTGAGCTAAGGCTGAACTCTGCAGTAGCACCAGGAAGAAGTGGAGAGCGATACAACTGGGAGGACTCCCTTCAGTGAAGGTACCTACCTACCAACCTGACTTGCTGCATGGGGATGTTTGCTGTTTCCTGAGGCCTTGGACAGATGCTGCTGGAAATTTTCTAAGTTTTTTCTGGGTTTTGAATCGTTACTCTTGATTTCTTTTCTGTGTAAGCACAACTTAAACTGCTAGAGGACATTTTTAGTGTGTTGGAAGTGACTTATGCAGCTCTGGAGGAGAGATAGGTCCAAGGGCCCAGGCTGTGTCTCTTATGGAGACTGAAGCTCAGTGGAAACTCATAGTGTGAAGGCAGACACACTTCATGTAAAGTCAGGTATTAAAACTTAAAAACTGATGCATGAGAATGTCACTTTTCAAAGGCAATAAAGGGCACGACAGTAACGTAGTTTTGTATTAATTGTCCCATGGAAATCAAGTTTAAAGTCAATCTTCTGTGTAGTAATAGTTTTATGGAAGCTGTAGACTTCCAATAAAATCAGAAAAGTAGAACTTCAGTCAGCTGCTGTCATTCCACTAATAAAAACTAGCTAAAGTATCCTATGGCAGGTCATTACTTGATTTTCAAGAAAATTTCTTTTATCTGGCGAATAGAGAAAGATCATACAGCTATAGAATTCAGAGACAATAAAACCTATGTATAATTATTTGTCATTTCTGGAAATTATACTATCAAGGATCAGGTTTGCAGAAATGCCTATATACACTTAGAATCTGGAATGCCCTCCACTACTTCACTCTGGTGAGAACACACCTGGAATACTTCATCCAGCTCTGGGTTCCCCCATCACAAGAAATTCACGGAACTATTAGAGTGGGTCCAGAGGAGGGCCACAGAAACAGTCAAAGGTCTGAAACACTGCTTTTATGAAGAAAGAGTAAGAGAGATGGGATTGTTCAGCCAGAAAAAGAGAAAGCTCTGAGGAGACTCTTGTGATCTTTCAATACTTAAAAGGAGTTTACAAGAAAGATGGAGAGAGACTTTTACTCAGGCCTGTAGTGACATGACAAAAGGTAACAGTTATAAACTGAGAGGGCAGACTTCAATTAGGTATGAGGAAAAAATTTTTTACCATGAGGGTGATGAGACAAGTGGTTTCCCAGAAATATTGTGGATGCCTCATTCATAAAGAATGGATGAGCTGTACAATTATGACCAATTCTTTTGCATTGCACTAAAAGCTTAGACTTTCACAAATGTTACTACCTAAAAAAATTCTTTATGCACATGCATTGCAGGTAGTTATCTGGACTAACTACTGAAACAAGGTGTTTTGTTTTTTGTTTTTCCCCTGAATATATTTGTTCCTATACATTTGTTGCCACATTTTCATAACTGATATTTTTTCCTCATAATTTTTTGTTTGAATGTGCTAACATATCAGATTGCACTACAAAAGACGTTCTATCTTTTCTTGGTGCTAATTCTCTTATAAATTGCTAATTTCAATGGGATTAGAAAATAAGCAGCAGTAACATGCTTAAAAACCTTTAAGCTTATCTATTTAGATAATTACAGTGCACCACAATTACATTCCTGAAGTGTGCATTGGATAACATTAAGCTAATGGTTCACAGAACAAGTTCTATCCATAAATACCTGGGTTAGTCTTTTGTTGTCAGAAAATATAGAGAACGTCTGTTACATGGACTTATTAAGTGATAACACCATTAGTATCTTTGTACAAACATATAATGGCTATAGTCATGTGAAGATGGAGATCAAGTGAAGTCATTCATTCTTCTGTGTTAAGGTGAACACTAAATACTGTGGATATTGTTGTTATAACAACACATCCTCTATCCTTGCATGTTATATTGTAACACTTTTCTTAATGTTTTCTCTTAAAAACTGTTTAACTAGGTAACACGTAGAAACTTGACTGTGTTTTGTTCAGGTGCAGAGCCATTGTTTTCCAAAGAAGAAATCTGAACAACCACAACTCAATAATGTATTTCAATTTCTATGCAAACAGAAAATAAATTTTTATAAACATATAAAACTGGGGTGGGGAAGGAAACAGGGCAATACATTTATCATTTAAGGAATAATTTACTTTGGGTTATGACAATGATTATAATGGCATCCTACTTTACACATGATTTTTTCCAAAGTGAGAAAAATGTCAACACTTTCCAGCTGTTCATGCTCAAAAAAAAGATGAAAGCTCTCTATTAAGTATCTTAAACCTGGGAGTCCTGATTGATAATAAACTAAACATGAGCCAGCAATGTGCCCTCATGGTCAAGAAGGCCAACGGCATCCTGGGATGCATCAAGAAGAGTGTGGCCAACAGGTTGAGGGAGGTTCTTCTCCTCCTTTACTCTGCCCTGGTGAGGCCTCATCTGTAGTCATGTTCCTACGTGACCTGATCTAGGTGAATCTACTTCTGCAGGGGGGTTGGAGTAGATGATCTCTAAAGGTTCCTTCTAACCATACCATTCTATGATTCTACAGTTGAGAAAGGAGAAATAAAATTGGTCATGGAATAAACTTGCCAGTTGCTGGCAAAAATCTTCTGAAATTCTAGAACTGACACCCGTCCAAGGATTTTTTTTCAAATATGATTCCGTAACTAGTCATTATTTATTTTCTTTCTATTGTAAGTTAATATCTTAAGTCTTCATCTTCCGCTCTGAATGCTGTGATTTTCCACCTTTTCCAAATCACTGTGTTTACCTTTAAATACTTAGTTAACCTCCAGTTTCATAGGTATGTATAGTCTTTCTTCTTTCATATGGATGCATTTAGATAAGCTAACAAATTAACTGACTATAGAAAGAACATAGTTGTTATCCTTTACATTGATTAGAATACTTCTCAGTATTTTGTTTGCATCATCTTCCTTTTGTACTTAGGCTATTATGTGTTTCAATACAGTTTTTTTAATCCTGGCACAACCATCCAGACCATTTATTCATTATCAAATTAAAAATACCTAGAGATATAGCAACTTGAGATACAGAATTTTCCTATCTCTAGCTTAAGTGATTAATGACATACTATATTTTTCTGTCTATGCATTCCATTACTGTATCACAGTTAAACATGGTAAGAGTAAATGCTAAACAACAACTAAAAATTTCATTGAATCCTTTTTTCTCATAATGAATATTATGCACCCATATCAGAGATATCTTGGTTCGCAGCTGTATTGGTTGAACTTTGACAAATACCAGACATCAGTCCAGATACTCTCTCATACCTCTTCTCAAAAGGACAGGAAGAGAAAATAAGATGAAAAAGCTCATAAGAGATCCCTTACCCATTACCATCACAGGCAAAAACTGTCCAATTTAAGGGACAAATTACAGCACCTTCCCCCTTCTTCCTAGGCTCAACCTTACTTCATTCCTGACTCCTCTACCTTCTTCTCACCTTGATGAGTGGCACAAGGAGATCACGGAATCTGAAGAGTTAGAAGGGGTCTTGAAAGATCATCTAGTTCACCCCCCCTGCCACAGCAGGACCTCCTACAGTAGATCACACAAGAACTCATCCAGGGGTGTTTTGAATGTCTCCAGAGATGGGAATAGAGGTGCAGGGTCAGTCCATAGGACTTCCTTTCTGATGTTCCCTCCTTCTCAGACTTCACCTGCAGTTCCACCAGGAATTACCATGATCTTCTCCATAGCTGCAGAGGAATCTGCTCCACTACCTGCAGCACCTCCTTCTCCTCCTGCTTCTTTGACCTGGGTGCCTACAAGGTTGTTAGTCACATTTTCTTTTCTCTCTTCTTTCTCCCAGGCTGCATTTTGCTCATTCTTAAATATACTTCACCTGAGGTGCCACCATCAGAGCTTGGAAGCTCAGCTGTGTCATGCAATGGGTCTGTTGGAGCCAGTCAGGGCTGTGTTCTGCATGGGGCAGCCCCAGCCTTTCCACAGAGAAGCATGCATGCCTCATCACCACCAGGATAGCTGCATCCAATGAAAGAGATTATATAGAATCACAGAATCTGAAGGGCTGGAAGGGACTTTGAAAGATCATCTAGTCCAACCTCACCCCTGCCAGAGCAGGACCACCTAGAGTAGGTCACACAGGAACTTATCCAGGTGGGATTTGAATGTGTACCTCTAACTTTTATTTTGACATTGTTAATTTTATGAAGTTAAATTTTATACATTAAATAAAAAGAAGAATGTAAAAAACCAATAAGGTCATTAGTAGCTATTTATAAATTATTAGATTTGAGATGTTTTTTTCCAAAATATATTTAGAAAGTTAGCTATGAAAGTTCTCTTTTTCATTTTGCAACTTTTCAAGGTTAATCAATATGACAGGAAGAAATTGCAAATACATGTGCCTGCACTCAAGAGTACAAATGTGCAATCACAGCAGGAAAAGGAATATATTTTCCACTTGGTTGCAAAGCATTTATTGGGAGAGTTCTGGAAAATGGCCTGTAACTTAGAAGTAGTTTTTAGTCATTTTAAAAAATACCTTCTCACACTATATCATTAATGCCATTTCAAAATACTGCTTTTAAGGGCATAAACTAGATATGAATTTGTAAGGGAGAGAAATATATAGCTAAATAGTATTTCTTTGCTCTGTTTTATCTTTGTCTATATTGATTCTTAGCACTACATTTTCAAAAAGATGAGATTGTCACAGCCGCCACTGACAATTGCTTGTCTAATTGAGCATACAATCAAAGAGCATGCAATTTTACTTTCCAACAGGTAACAAGATGAGACATGAGCTTGGCCTAATAAGGATGGTTGGTGACTCAAAAAAGAAAAGCATTTCTTTTTAATTCATTCTTCTTTCCTCTTGAAAGTGAGTTAAGATCAACATCATTTAAACTACCTTCTATCCTTTTCATGGATGGTAAATCAAGCTGGCAATGTTGCAAATGAGCCCTTCTCTTTACTGCTTTCATCATTGGTCTCTTAAAATTGTTTTCTTTCTTTGGATTCAGGAGTTGAACTGTTAATCAAGGGAGAAAGTGTAAGTAAGAAACTATATTGCTGTAGGAGCCACTATTACAAGAAAAAAATCCTTTCTTTAAAACAGTATGAATGTTGTAGCAGTGAATGAAATGTTCCTTACCATAAGAACTAATATACTAGTCAAACCACAGATATATCTATTCAGGTAACTGATCTTGTTAATGACCTGTAGTGGACAGTTAAGTAAAAATCAGATACTGACACATCCTTATTTTATACACTCTTCCAAATATCAGTTATGACTAGCAATTAAGTTTTCAAGTAATATATAGCCAACATACATATTTTCCTGGAGCTCCTTCCCACCTCTATAGTTGCGTGGTCATCTGAATACAGCACCAAAATTCAAGCACTTAAATTTGTAGACTACAGACTTTATATTCTAGGGAAAAAAAAGAAGAAAAATAATAAGAAAAAAGAAACATTAATAAGACAAAGATCTTGAGTGACATGCAAAAAAAAGTTCCTTATTTATGCATTTATTTTTCTTCAACTTTTATAAGAAAAGTAATATGAGAAAGATACTCTTAGCTGTTTGAAGTCAAAAGCATCTCAATGCTTTTCTCAAGGTGTTTTAGGCTTTCCATCTGTTAACTTTGAGTCTTAATTCTGTTTACACCCTGCTTTTCTCAGTATTCTCTTAGTTTGCTTATGTTTGCTATGTCTTTTGTCATTTTCCTTTTCCCCTGCCCTCCACATGTCTCAGCCTGCCCTTTGCTTAGTGCTCAATAAGGAAATACATTTCTTCAGGAAGGCTCTAATTTTCTCAGCATGAAACTGACAAACAGACAAGGCAAACAGCCTTTTTTCTTCCCTAATGCTCAGAAATATATACCTTTTTACCATAAGTTTGAAATCAGAAATTTCTCTCTTCTGGGCACTTTGAGATCTAGGTGAGCTTATTTTTCTTCCTAAAATGCAGATTACCAACTTCCTCTGGTAGACTTCAGTCTTGTTTAACACAGAGTTTGATTGAGTACATGGATAAGATGTTGGCAAAGGTAAGATGGCAGACCCTGTTTAACCTACCACACCACACTGGTTACTGACAGATATGCCAAGGTATCATTGTTTCAGTCCACTAGTCACATAGGATCAGTATCTTGGGATGGAGAATGGTAGCTGAGTTTGGTCTTTACAGTAACAGCAAAATTTCTTCTGCATGCTTTACTGAAACTAACTGAATGAGTAAGAGTTAGAAACCAAAAGAATACCTCAAAGATTTGGCACCAGTGTCATAAGGTTAACAGAGTATTAGGATATTTTTATAATGTCCCCAAGATTTCATATTAAATATTTGTTCATTTATTTTAAACACATTTTTCTTCACTTCCCCAGATCAAAAGTACAGAATCAACTCTGTCACTTTTTTTATATGATCTTATTCAGATTTTTATCATTCACCACTGTTTTCCTCTCCTTTTCATACTTTTAACATTGCCTTTCAAACTTTAAATCTTCCACCTATAGCCTCACAATTCTTTTCTACCCCCCACATGAAAGATAACATTGTTCTCTTCCTGTCTCTGTGATCAGACTCCTTCTCTCCATATCCTTTTCCTGAGTCTTTTTCAGTGACTCTGTCTTAATTACGACTTCAGTTTTCTCAATGGAATAATTCCAAATTCTCTCTGTGTATTTGATCTTTCACCACATCTCTCTGTAACTTGAGCACTCTGCACATCCTTTTTTAGTCTGTTTGTCTTCTCCTTTCACCGTTACTGTCAAACTATTTCCTTCCTTCTCTCCTTCACATGCAATTATTTGCCTGCACTATGGTGTCCTTCTTAAAAAACAATTCTTCGTTATTTCTTCCTCATTTTCTTCCACATCATTCCCTAAAGAAGAGAATCAGGACATTCTTCTGATAAAGTAATGTAACATTTCATCATTTTTATTTCTCTAGGACTCCATCTATTTCCCTTTTCTCCTTATCTATGTCATGTTAATGGACTCAGCAAGATTTCAGAGGCATGGGTAAAGAATCCCTATAAAACATTCCATGACACTGGTGAAAATCTATACAACTTTCAAAACAATAAAGATTTAAAATCAGAAATACTTATTTTAAATTAATCGCCAGTCTCCACCTTACGATGAAAATGGCACAGCTACTAAATCAGGTCTATTGTTATCAAGGACAGAATCAGAAGGAAGATATATAATATATAAACTCAGAACAGCTTAGAACTTTCTCTGTTTCAGTTTTAAAGAATTCTTCTTTCCCTACAAAATGTTTTTTATTATTTTTAGGTAACCTAAGTATTGTCATAAACACTAATCATTTTCTAATTTCCTTTGAAAAGAACTGAGTATGTTGCCTTGAGCATTGATGTTACTTTTTAAAATAGTTTTCAGTATTGTGGATACCTAACATGTTCAAATGGATTGTATAAATGTGTCTACAAAAAAATCACTACTTATATGATGAGCCTAATTGGTTCCCATTGGCTGTTAACTGTGAATATGGTTGCTTGCTAATTGCTTGTTATTTTCTCTTGTGCTAGGCTTTTCATAAATCAGATCAGCAAACTGACACTCTTTTAGAATAAAAATAATGAAAAAGGCTTTCATCTTGTACTTAAAAAAATGTTTCTTTAGTACAGTGAAAGCTTTGAAAAATAGAGCAAACTGTCTTCACTCATGAAGCAAGTATGTATTTTTAACTTATTTATTTATTTTATTAGGAGGATGAGGGGAGAAGATTTGTTTGGGTTCTCTTGTTAAACGTGATTTAGAATGCTATAGGGGAGACAAAATGTCATCCCATAGACGGCTCAGATGCCAGATGACATCCCAGACCTAGAGATGAGGTTAAAATTCAACAACTGTATCTTCTGATTGCAGTATGAGGAGCCATTTATGTAATAAAGAAAAGATTACTAAAATTAGATACTTGTAATGATAAAAAAATCAGGGGAAAAAATAAAAACTGTTCCTGGAATACTACAATAGAACCATAACTGTTTAAAACTATGCATGTATAATGAATTTTATTGTCCAAATGAGTCAGAAATTTGTCAGTTTTACAAATACCTCAAAAAACCTGAAGTTCTTAATCACATGTTATTTTCATGCATTAAACCAATCCCACTGAAGTATATTACCAAAACAGACAAAAGCAGACTGCCACTAAGGGCTCAGGGGGCAGTTTATCCTTCTCTTAGATGGAGGCTATCATTCATTTGAACAGGTTTCTGATCAGAACAATTAGAGTATCAGTTACTGAATTACAGGGAATGGTACTAAAACCTAGCAAGGAAGACTAGATGTATTTTATTCCTAACATACATTTGTCATTATTTTAGGGACTAAATCAGCTTTACTTCAGTCTTTTAGTCTGCAAAATATGAATTAACCCAAATATGAAGGATTTTTACACATTCAGGTTATCATGGAGCTTAAGATTAAAAGCATGCTATATGATAACAACAGCAATAATAATACTAATTATTCACATTACTGTATTTGTGTCTGGAACAGAAAAAAATATTTCAACTAAGACTATGTAAAACTATTGTCATAGTCATGTTAAGGATTAATGCTATGAAAACAAAAAAAGAAAATGTATTTTCAAGGTGTTAATCCTATTAAAATGTTGTTTCTCACAGCTAGTTTCTCTGCAGTTTGAGGCAGATGGGAAAAAAATGGTGGGCTAGATCAGTTGTATCATCCTGTTAAACCTTTCTATAAAAATTAAACTTTATCCTAATAAAGGAACAAGAATTGCCAAATGAACAATTGAAAAGTAGATGACTAAGTTATTTTTTAATGACATGAAGCTGTTCCTACTAAACTCCAGTAATTTATCTAATTCAAAAATATTTGTAGGTATTTTTCTTGTCCTATTTGCTGTAAAATATTGTAAATTGGGATTTTTTTAGTCAAGCGGAATGTTATATCCCCTATTGGACAAAGCTCTGGAATATATAGAACTCAGTTTACATGCTTCTCTCAAAATGAAGACTCTATTTATGTATTTCAACAATATAAATTAAATGCTATGACACTAAATGAACCCATTTTTCACAACCATTAGACCAAACTGCTTAAAAGCTTCCTAGACTGATGTAGAGACTGAAAGTTTTGGTGTCTACTTTTTTAGTTCCTGAATTTTTTGCATAACATTTCTAAACAAAAGTGATGACTGTAGGGGAAGACAACAACGATAGTAGCAAAAGTCTGTGGTTTAGACTAGTCACTTGTAATCAGACAGTTAAGGTTCAAATCCATTCTTTCATTTATCAAAGGATGCCTTGAGACAGGCAATGAACAGACACAAAAAATTGTTTTAACTTTCCCTGATACTCCACAGCTTGGTATTTAAGAAAATCCTCAAGCAAATTGCAAGCTTGAGTCTCCTGAGGCAGCAGAATAAATTGAATCAAGTTTTCCTCAATTGCATGTGAAGGCTCTAACCACAGGACTCTTTATTAAATCTCTGATTTTAGCTGTCACACATGTCATTTTTTCAAGCAATACTATTTGGTCAGTTCAAGCTAAGTCCTCAAACACTAGCAGAATGAACATTTTATTTCTTTTTGTTCTTGAACTATGTTTTCATATCAAGTCACCAGGCTTTACAGTATGCATGCAAGAACTTTACACAAGTAATTAATGGCAGCTACCTTACAGCAATAAATAAAATGTATTGATAATACATTTAATCTAGTTGAATAAAACCCTCCATGAACAAAAACAAAGAAAAATACTTTTGCTATAATTGCTAACACTTTTGCATGGAAAATGAAAAAGAAATACGTTTATTCAAAAAGCAATTAAAACAGTCAGTTATGAGTATTTTTTGCTGACATTAATAAAAAAATAACTTCTTTGAGGATAAAAAAAATAAAAAATTAACTAACTTTTGAAACCAACAAGACATCAAAATAACTTCAGGTGAAGTTAATTTTCAGGATTAAATAACAGAAGTGAAGTAACTTGTGATTCAGTTTTTAAATTACTACTTTTGTTTTTTTTTTTCTTTTGTCAGTTGTTCTGAGTCAAAAACTGCAAACCTGCAAAGAATAACTTTTAAGATGATATTCAAATTGTGTGCCATACTTGTAAGCTTTTTCACACTTTAAAGCACAGTTTAGTGAAGACTATGTTCCTTTTGAATATACAAATTCTAGAAAAATGCAGAGTGAAGTTCAGTTGCCTAAATCAAAGTATTCAGTGTTGCTTTACTTGACATTCTAGGACATCTGTGGCCTTCAGGTCTTGCTCCAGAAATACATCGGTTTCTTTTACGTCTTCCATGTATGTCTGGCAGCCTTATATGGATGTCACAATGTGGGATACAGTTCCCTGTGGAACAGGAGTAGGATCCCTAATTCTCTATCCACCGGGCAATATTTCTAAAGTTGCAATGAGTGTGATTTTTAAGGAAATTTGCACTGTCCAGATGTCCAGTTATGACTCAGGAAGTCACGTTCACTCCGCTTTAGTATTGGGACCTAAATCCCTTTGCAGAGGGCACTTCCAATGAACCAACTCCTTGACACACAATTTGGATGGTGTTATCCCTGCAGTTTGGAGCCTAGACATCCTACAGAATAGTCTCAGATGCCAGATTTTGTTTAAAAAATAATTTAATTGGATGGTACAGCAGTAGGAACAGCTCAAGCTGCATACCTTCAAAGAGGGAGGCTGAACAGAGAAATCCCTGGGCAATTATATGCTCACAATCTGTTCACCCACTCCTCATACGCACTTCACGTGTCTTTCACATGCGTTTGGTCCAACAGTGATTTCTGGTCTGGGATTTTCTTATTGGATTACTTCTCAGTCTCCAGACTGGTCATTAACTGTTCTTGTCAAGTTGCAGTTTCTGATGAGTGTTCTGGCCTCCTTATCTTTCAATTTGTGCTGTCTCTGGAGACCATCTTCACTCAGTAACGAGTTAAGTGTACCTAGGTGAAAATTCACAGCTCTCAGCCTAAGGTTTCATGCTATTCATGCTAAGTAATACTAAATAGTATATCAGTTTACACAACATTGTGCTGTAACGTCTGCATTCTAATGCTAAATTATTGACTCTAAGTGATTTACTCAATTTAAAACTTACTTATTTAAGCTAAATTATTACTGTTTTGTAACAGTGATGGCTTCTGTATCTAACAGAACTGTATAAGTAACGAGTTATGTACTTTCCCAAGCTGAATATCATGCTTCAGAACCTTGCTACTCTTTTCATACAAATCAAATAGGAGTTAATTGGGCTTTAACAATAACTTCTCAGTTGCTGTTGTTATCTTTTTTATCCAAATCCTATGCATATCCTAAAATGAGGCCCCAGTATTACAGAGAGTATTACATAGGCTGCTATTATGAAGCATTGCTTATTTATAAAGGAAATGCTTCTTAAAGAATAACTTTCCATTTCCAGGTAATGCATAGATTTCACAGATCATATAAGGATTTAACATGTACACTGAATTCTGGAATACATGCTCACCAAAATCCTAATGTACCTATGGTTTGTAGGAGCTCCTCCTTATTAGAGGATGAATGTAATTCCATTATTTACTATAAGGTATCAGAAGGAATACACTGTCTGAAGCCTTTCCAAGTTATGTCTGAATATCTAACTATTTGATCAATCCTTTGGCAATAGGAATTCCAAATAATATTTGTAATGGAAGAGACAGCAGTATGCAGTATTAACAGTATAAAAGTTTTCACCCCTATTAACTACAATTATGATTTCTCTTAGGTGTTTGGCAATCTTAACCCAATCTTCTCTTTTACAGACTTGTTCTCGGGATAGTTCTTCATTTTTGTTGTATTCCCATATGGACTATCTAATTTTGCAGCCTGTGAGCAATTGCAATCTTCCCTTTAGCCCCTGAAGAACTGCATTTTGCAATAGCCTTGTTTTCCTTTCTGCTATTGCAATCACAATCATTATATCCCAGGCTATAATATCTTGTCCCTTAATGACATCCCGAGCAGTCAGCCTTATTGTCCATTCATTAAAATCTGCTGGGAGTATTTCATGAAGGGAAAGGGTTACATTTCCATGCTCCTGGCATTTGTGATTGATAAGATCATATATCACTGAAAATGATAGAACATATAATGTCCAGCCTCTACATCACGGTTATGAAGAATTATTCTTCCTCCCAGAAATATTTATTTGACCTTATTCTGGTCAAGAATAATGGTTCCTTCTCCAATTTGACAACACCATACCACTCACCTAGAAACCTGGGTTTTTACTGTCTTTTAAGGACTTCTGAGCTAGCTGTTGTGCATTATGGAGTTCGTTATGACCCGGGAGTAGGAGGTAAGTGCATTTGTTTCTGGAAGGAGCTAAGAGTTATACTCTGGATATTTGAACCATGGGTTACAAAAGGACTGTCCTTACTATATTAGATTCAGTTAGTGAAATAGGAGTAGGAGGTCTCTCTTGCCAGGACCAGTTACAGGAGGTACAGGCAAAAGGTTGAGAATCACCATCTTCATTATCAGTTTTCAATGTATTGTTTTCAATGGTATATATGCACTATTTCTGTCTGTTGTAATGCTAGAGGTCTGAGATTAGTTTCTAATTCCTGCAGTAGTTGTTTTTATCAGGATCAGTGCTCTAAGTCACTGAAAAATATCTTGAGTTTTCTGTTTAACAGCTCTCAGCTGTTGCACATGTCACTGTCGCTCTTGATATGCTGCTCACCAGGCTTCTTGCAATTTTCCATGTTCTTCTGCTACATTTTGATGTTTTCTTCTACCTTATCCCAAATGTCTGCATCCATGATCTATGTATTTTACAAAGAATCCCACTTCTGAGACTAAATAATGTCACAACCAAAAGAACCACCCATGCTGAAGGTGTTTAGAGATAACAACTATGAGTTTGTAGGATTATGTAATATATAAAAATATGGAGACTTTTATCCTCTAAATTTCCCAGTAAATTACAGATAAAAGCAACAAAAATCACCTCGAGCAAGTATACTGCCATAAAAATCATATAATGTTTCCTGTGATTAATGAAATCGATATATATATGAAACTATTACTAACAACTAAAGATGAAAATAATATAGTATCAACCAATACTGTGGTAGCAGTCAATAATGATAGCAATCTTTTGTATAACAATGCCCGTGTAGATATGGAGTATTATAGGTTACTACATACTTATAATTAATGAAGCAGCTTATCAACCATGTAACAGCAGACATACGTGATACATTATTTATATGCATAAATGGTATTGATATCAAGTACATTAGATATCAGAAGATGTCAAACAATCCCAAAGGGAAAGAAAAAACAATTCCAGAAGGAGCTGAAATCATTGCAGAGATGGGACAACAAACTGAATCGATCCCAGAGGCAAGACCAGAGAGGGGAGCAATAAAATAATAGACAGTTTGACTTCAAAGATGAACCACTTCATGGAATATGGAGTCAGACAGGTGTTCCTTGTGAGAGTCTGTGGTGGTTTAGGCCAATATCCACCCAGTCATAATATTACTTCTGTTCCTAAGCTGGACAAGAGAGAGAGAGAGGAATATAACAAACTGCTTGTGAGTTGAGATAAGGATGGAGAGATCAATCTCGGCAATTAGCGTCACGGGCAAAACAGACTCAACTTAGGGAGAAAAAGGTTTGATTTATTAAAGAAACAATAAAAGCAGGGAGATGAGAAATAAAACCGTCTTAAAACACCTCCCCCCACCCCTCCACTTCCCGGGACTCCCTTTCCTTCCCCCCCAGCGGCGCAGGGGATGAGGAATGGGGGTTGCAGTCAGTTCATTACAGATGGACTTTGCCGCTGCTGCTTCTCAGGGGGAGGCCTCCTCACACTTCCCACTGCTACACTGTGGGGTCCCTCCCCACGGGAGACAGTCCCTCATGAACTTCTCCAGCGTGGGTCCTTCCCATGGGCCGCAGCTCCTCACGAACTGCTCCGGCATGGGCCCTCCCACGGGGCAGCTCCTCACACACTGCCCAGCGTGGGTCATCCACCGGGAGAGACAGTCCTTCAGGGACAGGCTGCTCCAGCCTGGGTCCCCTCACGGGATCACAAGTCCTGACAGCAAACCTGCTCCGGCGTGGGCACCTCCCCCACGGACTCCCAGGTCTTGCCAGGAACTTGCTCCAGGATGAACTTCTTACGGAGTCACGGCCTCCCTCAGGCATCCACCCGCTGCGGCGTGAGCACCTCCCCCACGGGCTGCGAGTGGATCTCTGCTTCCCGGTGGTCCTTCATGGACTGCAGGGGTACAACCTGCTTCACCATGGTCCTCACCACATATCGCAGGGGAGCCTTCTTCTCAGTGCCTGGGCACCCTCCTCCCCCTCCTTCTCCACTGACGTTGGTGTCTGCGGAGATGTTTTCACATTCTCTCTCCCTGTTGCTGCTGCAGTTCTGCCACTGCTCAACAACTCCTTCTCAAATATGTTATTCACAGAGGCGTTACCTCCACTACTAATTGGCCAGGCTTGGATCAGGTGCAGGGTCCAACTTAAAACTTAGTGGCCTAAATCCTGTCAGCTACAGGGGAAGCTTCTGGCAACTCTCTTTGTTTAAAGAAGCCACTCCTTTAGCCCCCCTGCTACTGAAAAACCTGGCCCAGGCCAAAACCACTACAGAGTCCAAGATCTTGCAGAAAGTTTGTGTGGTTAATTCAGTCTATTTAAGAAATGAAAAGCATGTGCAACATGGGAAGTCCTCAGAGAGAGAGGCTATATTTTGGATAAAATTTAAGTCTTTTTTTATATTGTAAAGATGTAAGAGATCTTAAACTATCACTACTTTGAACAGTCAATAGATGCTGTTAATTTCTATTTTCACCTGTAACAGCCAAGAGATGATAATGTTGTCTGTACTTTCAGACCAATTTCATCTTCTCAGAATATTTCCAGTTTTTTAGATGATAAGTTGCTGTTACAGTTTCTTGGGTTTTGCACTTATCAATAGTATCTCAGGATGTCTTCAGTTTCTAGGTACCCAGCTATACTTCAAAGACACGAACTACACGTTTCAAGGACATTTCTGTTTCCCAGATATAGTTCTCAGACTCATAGCTTCCAGAGTGGCAGGCAATTTCTCTGTCAGTATTTTTCAGAACACATTTTCTTCCAGCAAGTATCTTCCCCTTCTAACCAGCTAACCTTTATGTCTGTTCCCATAAAATTAAAGTTCTCTATAGCCACTGACAATAACTGAGAAGATGACACCTATGCAATGGACATTGAATGTAGTTTTTTAACCTGGACGTGGGCCTATTTGAAAGCAAAAATATTCCTCTGCAGCAAAAGTTTTTGAAATCATTGCCATTCAAATATGGAAAACAAACAAACAAACAAAAAAACCAAAACCCCCAAAACTTCAATAGTATGCAATAGTAAAGTAAATATTTCCATGTAGTTTGTGGGAAGTATTACCAATATGCACTATTGTGGTACATGTCTTTATTCTGCCAGTGAGCATTATCCCAGCACTTCAGAGCAGAACACTTCATAATACTTTTACAGTCAGTTCTAAAAACCCTGAGGCCAATTAATAATTTCAAGAAACAGAATCATGGAATCATAGAATATCTCAAGTTGGAAGATACTCAACTCTCTGCTCCTCACAGGACTACTTAAAGTTAAATCATATGACTAAGAACATCATCCAGATACTCACCGATAAGAAAAACAGAAATGCATTTTTCCCTTTTTCTATAAAAATACTACTATTTTTGTTTCTTCAACAGTTGTTAACTGAAATTAAATTCTTAGGTGACTGTAAGTTCTGCTCATGTATTAAATTTTTTATATTAAGATGAAAGTTTTATCTAAGTCAGACTGTCAGTGCCTTTGTGTTGTCTTTGTTTTGATTCTTCAGTAATGTCTGTGTAGCATGCAGTGTGGTTGAATACACAGAGGCTGCTTGGAATTCTAAGTTTCATCTGATCTCCAGGCAGATGCAGTTATGATGTCCTGCCAGTCTGGTTCTTGATTGCTCGCTGAGTTTTTTTCAAATGCATCTCTCTTGCCTCGCTGACAATACACCGACCTGTACTTACAGGAAAAAAAGGAGACAGATACTTGACATTTAAGAGGTTCATGTACAACAGCCAGTCAAGATACAGCCTTGAGGTGCTATGGAAATTTAAAGCTGACCAGATACATTCTTAGTGTGATCTTTGCTATCTCCTGCCAAGTCCTCATGACTAAATAAGAGAAGGGTAGTGAATAGTCTTTGTCCTGTAGAACAAGCAGCATTCATAATTTCTTGTAAAAAGTGATTAGAAATAATTCACTATATACCAAATTCATATTAGAGAGAGATGATGAGAGAGAGTAGATGGTGGTTCTGCTTTATAATCATTTCATGACATAAATTCACAACTGTAACACATCACAATAGATGTGTTACAGATCACAACAGACCACAAATACATATTTTTTTATGTATTTATTAGCATCATTAATATATTTCACAGGAAAAAGGCATTCATAAAGGCGCAAAGAGAAACCCTACTGCCTATTGTGCTCAGCAAGATCACTAAGTAATGCTTCTGGAAATTGTGCTAAAGCACAAGTAATGGAAGGAGGTGATAGACACAGCCAACATGACTTCAGTAAAGGCAAATTGTACATGACAAATCTGATGGCTTTCTGTGTTAGGATAACAGCACTGATAGATAACAGGAGAGCAGCTGACATCATCTACCTGGACTTGTGCAAAACATTTGATACTCTCTAAACTGGAGAGATGTGAATTTGATGGATGGAGCACTCGGTGAACAAGAAATTCTCTGTATGGTCACACTCAAAATCTTGCAGTGAACAGTTCGATGTCCAAGCAGAGAACAGTGATGAGAGACAATTGTCAGGTATCAGTGTTGGGACTGCTGTTGTTTAACATATATATTGGCAACATGGACAGTGAGATCAAATGTACTTTCTGCACATTTGCTGAAGACACCAAGCTGTGTAGTATGGTCGATATAGTAAAGAGATGCTATCCAGAGGGACCTGGACAAGCTTGAGAAGTTGACAAACCTCGTGGGATTCAACAAGGCCAAGTACAATGTCCTGCACGTGAGTCAAGGCAATCCCATCACAAATACAGACTGGGGAATGAGTGGATTGTGAGCAATCCTGAAAAGAAGATTTTGTAGGTGTTGGTTGATGAAAACATGCACGACCAAGATGTGCCAACCACATTCTGGACTGCATCAAAAGCAGCATGACTATCAGTTTGATGAAGATTCTGCCGCTCTACTGCATGAGACTTAGCATTCAGCTCTGGGGCAACCCACATAATAAGGACGTGGAGCACCATGAAGGTGATCAGAGGGCTGGAGCATGTCTGCTATGACGACAGGCTAAAGAGTTGGAATTGTTCTGCCTGGAGGACAGAAATGGAGGAATATTATAGAAGCCTTCCAGTGCTTTAAGAGGGCCTGCAAGAAAGTCGGAGGGATTTTTAACAGAGGTATGTAGTGACAGAACAGTGGATAATGACTTCAAAAGAAAGAGGTTGTACTTGTATTAGATCTTAGGAAGAATTTATTCACTGTGAGGGTGGTAAGTCACTGGAACAGGTTACCCAGAGAAGTGGTGGAAGTCTTCAAGGTTAGGCCAGATGGGGCTTTGAGCAACCTCATCTAATGGATGATGTCCTTGCTTATGGCAGGAGAGCTGAAACTAGATGATCTTTAAAGTCCCTTCCAACCCACGTGATTCTATGTTTCTATGATTTTTTTTTTTTTACCAATGTGTAGCACAGTACTCACTTCCAGAGCTATGCATTTTCAAATTAAAGTATATACAAAGAAACAGAAGGTTAAATGCTTAGCTGTCATAATAATAATTACAGACCAAATCTTTAAGAGCCAATCTATTTTGTTGACATTTTACAATTAAGTTGTGCAACACTAGGTTGAACAATATTTATCAATATATGGGACAGAAAGACACATTCTCTTCCTTACTTTTTTTTTAAAGTAATTTGTCTTGTTTGTCCTTTCATGTAAAATCATCCAGGTGTGTTTTAAAGATGTAGTTTTTATTTACACATATAACTACATCTTTTATGATTGATGTAATTAATTACAGTTATTACTATATGGTTGTTTACAAGTGTAATTTGTATGTAAATTTAATTCGGAATTATTTATTTTGTTAGATTTGATCTTCCTGATAAACCAAGGGACAATTAATCTTATATGATTGTATTTTTTTTCTGTTTTACATACAGATATGCTATTATTTTATTGATTTTTCTTAATTCTGTGAATAAATACCTCAAATGAAAACAAATTAATTAGCTGAAAAATGTCTAAGATACATTTAGAAATTAAATATAAATTCTAAGAAAGGATTTGATTCCCAAACCTGAAGGAATCTAATCTGAGCAGTGCTCTCAACATCAAAGCTGCCTCTCTAGCATTACCCCTAACCCCAGTAAGCTGCAGATGGGCAAGATCTTGGGAGGGGACTGTTGATCTAAATTTACCAAAGAGGTATTCCATGCCATATGATGTCAGCTCAGCAATAAAAGCTAAGAGAGAGGAAGAGGAAGGGGAGATATTCTTTACTTATGATTGCACTTCAGAGTGATCTCTAAGCATACTAAAATGCTTCTTCCAGGGATGTGACTGGACATTGCTTGTTGATGGGAAGCAAAGAAAAAAGTCTTTTGTTTTCCTTTGTCATATGACCTTTGCTGTTGCTTTATTAAATTGCCTTTATATTGACTCACAAGTTTTCTCATTTTATTTTCTTCCTGTTATCCTCATCTCTTGTTGATAAGGGGAGTGATCCAGCCAAAGTCAACCTACCGCACATATTAACAGTATATCATCAGAGATAGTTAGCAGCTGAAAGATTTTTGAGGGAATTTGGTAGCTTAATTATTATTTTTATATCTGGAATAATTTTTGTTTATGAATACTAACAGTTCATTAGAAATAAATGTTGGAATTCAATAATACCCTGGCTGAACTAAATATAAAAATTTAGTGGATCTTGACTCTGTGTGTCTCTTTATATCAATGTATTACAGACTGTAATAGTCTCTATTTTCTGAGTATCTTTGGAAATACTGTCACTTGAATGAAATGATCAAATGGCTTTGTAAATTGCTAAGGTACACTGTTGCAGTGTTGTGCAAGCTGCAATAGTAAGGTGTTTTCCTTAAAGAATGTCTTAGATGTATTCATACACACTTATGCTGACTGTTTTTAATGTGTACTGTCATAATTATTATTTTCAAGAAAGTAATAGTTTTCCTGTCTGAAAGGATTATGCTCTGCTGGAACCACTGGAAGTTATACAACTTTCAACTCTTTATATGAAGAGAACAGTAATTTTCCAAGTCTAGTGAAATTTCATTCTATAGTTATTAAAATAAGTTTAAACTGTGAAAACTGAATGTGATGAAATGTTGACATTTCTTCAGAAGATCATTTTTACTTTGGGATGGTTGTATGAATTAAAGAGATGAGTAAAAGCATTGTAAATGTAGTGGTAAAATCTTAATCCTTTTTCTTAAACATTAAAATACACAAGCATTTTCAGAAAAATAAAGACCAATATTAGAATATTAGGTAATCTATTGCTTTATGAATTTTTCTGGTTCAGAAGGGTATAGGCTGTCTGCGGGCTTTGTGTAACAGATGAGTCTTTTGTGGATGCTTTAGATATCCTAGGAAGTCTCACACATGTTAGGTAGCTATAATAAGCACTCAATTTCATCCTCAAGAGAGTTAAGAAGAGTAGAAGAAAACACAGCAGAATAATTAAGCAGTATTTCAAATTTTTCACCTGTCCAATAAAAATGAGAAAGGTCAATTAAAGTCTTACTTCTCAAGTGACAGACTCAAGATTCTTTATTTAAAAAGGAAACAGTTTACACATGGACATGCATCCTTTACACATTACTGGCAAAGAAGGGTGCAGAGATCAAGAAACTGGTCTCTGAAAGGTAATGAGTTTAATTTGTACTGCTGTTAACAAGTCTTATTACAAAAGAGAAATCTGAAGGAAAATTAAATTTCATGCCTATGAGTTGGAAACAGCTTTTTAGTCAATACAATACAAGGCAATACTGACAGAAAAGGCACTAGAATAAATGAGGGCAATTATTCTAAAATAAGTTTTTCTTCTTATAACTAATGCTGGAAATTATGGAAAATATCTTTAATTGACCCTGATATTTTCCAAGAGACTGTCACAAAATGTATTTAAAACATGTAATTTTTGAGACCTGTAAATAATTCAAATGTAGCAGTCAAGTTGAAATTAATATACAAGAAAAGCCTTTCATGGTCACTACTGAAAAGCTGTACTTTAACAGAATAACTATTGGGGTGAAAACTGCAAACCCATTGAGAGTTTGAAAGAACTGGTATACAAGATAAAATAGAATTCTCAAGAAGTTCTCAAAACTTCTGAGGGAAGATCATTTCAGAAACAATCAGCTTTTGTGTTCTTCATATTTGGTATTCTTTTCAATATTTTAAACAAAATGAAAACAAAAAGCACATCTGAAAAATAAGTTTGTAATTAAAAGTAAGGCATTAGGTAATAAAAAAAGGTTGGGTATTTTAAACTGATGGCTTCATACTCTTACCTAAAACTGCTTCAGAAGAAACTCTCTCACACTCAATTTAGCATTAGAAAGCAAATGTTACATTTTTCATGTTACATCCCATCTGGATGTATGGGGTACCACCCCTTCTAATGCCTGTACACTGACCAATAAATATCATTTCTTATATATGTTACAGAAAATGAACTACCCACCCACTCATTATGCATGAAACACAGGGTAACTAAATATGAAATAGTGGAGAGTTGAGGAGCATAGTCATATATATACATATTTATATATATATATATTTATATATACACTCCTTTTAGCTAGTTATCATACTTAAGGGTGTGAAATGGATGTTACCTGTTACATTGGTTTCACAGTTAATGAATCATTTAGCTCACATTGTAAACTGTTGCCATGCTGAAACAGTTTTGAAGTTGTTTGTCTGCTCAGTTCCATAGTCTGCAGCCAAAACATAACTGTTTTGCAGCCTCAAGGTGCCCTTAAGGCTCTTTCTCTCAGCCTCTTCTCATGTTGATTTTCAAGGCCTCCAGCTAATAGATGTCTGCACAACAGAGAAGCAGATATTGGTACTTTTTAAATATTTTTAACCCCTTGCTTGTAATTCTCTCATTATTCATCACTCAGCTCCAAGTCCAAATCATGCTTATATGTAATATTAAAAGAAGTGCAGGGTCTATGGGAGTTCTATGAGGAGGGATATCTAGAGAAACAGAAGAATATGGTATCAATACAATCTCAAAAATTTAGTGGAACAAAGGCCAAATTTTAAATTCAAGGTTTAATTCTATCTTTTGTCTAGTTTAATAATTTTCTAGAGGATTTCCAAAGTAATTCACCAAGTTTTAAAACCACGTCCATTTACATTCTGTGAGTTAATATTTATTTAGCTATCCACTTATTTATGTTCTGAAATGTTTTCTTAGTGTTTTTTCTCTGAAATTAGTTTTTCCCCTAGCAGGGACAAAAGTAAATATAAAGTAGTAGGTGAAAGATTAAATTGATTATTTACTTTTTGTCAGTTTTGTATTTATTTTCCCTGCCCTTTGTCCACCTATTTAAAGGGCACCATATCTTTATTCTTATATGAAAACCTCTCTGCAATGCTACTTTATTTATTTTTTGTTGTACAAAAAATTGACAATAATGGGAAACTTAACAGATTTTTCCTTGCTTGATGAAATGATCTTGATTCAGCTGACAATTCTATCTCATACATCTGCATATCTATATAAAGGTAATTTAACATAAAGTAGTGTCATGGTTTGACATGACAGCCTTTTCTGGTAAGGGGGAAGGGGCTGTAAAGATGGCACCTGTAAGAAGTTGTTTGCAACTCTCCCCAGCTCTGAGCCAGACCCACGTCTGGGGCTGAGCCAATTAGACGCCTCCAAGATCACTTTTTAAGAAGTTAGAAGAGAAGATGGCTTTT
>WBNH01006474.1:227438-282573 GCA_013401255.1 Urocolius indicus
GGAAGAAAGGAGGGATGGGGGAGGGACATCTTAAAGTGCTGGTTGTAATTTTCTCATCATCTTACTCCAGTTTTGCTTTTATTCCGTTCTGTTTCTTGTGGAATAAACTTTCCTACTTTCCTCTCTAAGTCGAGTACTGGAGTTTGTTTTGCCCGGAACTGTAATTGGCAGTGAGCCCTCCCTGTCCTTGTCTTAATCCACAACAACCTTGCTTATCTTTTTACTCCCATTTCGCTGGGGCCTCCACCATCCTAACGAGACTGGGGGTGAATGGGAGCACTGAGCAAGAGTCTGTCGTGGTGCTGCAGTGCTAGCTGGGCCAAACCATGACAAGTAGTTACTCATATCTAAGCTTCTGTTTAAATTTCAATACTGCTAGACTGGAATGCTTTGTCTGCTAAATAAGGCTCATGTTAGAGGACTTTTTTAATTAGTCCTTGGTTTTGTTCAGAATATACACTTAAGAAGACAAGTGAATTTCTGTGTCTTAATTTGGAATTTCAGTCCATTTGGAGTACAAGCTGAGTGCCAAATCATATATGTAGCGTCTCTAAGTAGTATCCAACTGACTATATAATAGGATATTTTTACTTTTTAAGTTCTTTGTTAAATTAGTGAGTTCTTTGTAAACATTTAGGCAACCAAATAAATAGCATTATTGGGGGAAAAATAAACCCCAAAAACCTAACAAATCAATCTGACTCTTTTAGAATTGAGTTTCATTTTATAGGTTACAAGCCAAATATGTTTGTGCGCACAGCTCTTTGCAGTCTTTTAAGACAAGAAGAGAAATTGATTGGGAAAATGAGTTGTGTTTGCTTTGGATATCCTTACTAAGCTCAAACTGAATGGAAAAAATGGTGTTTGAAAACTTCTTTAAAAAAAACTTCTTGAAAAAGTATTATCTTCTGAACATCTTCAAGCATAAAGACCATCCTCTGAAACAAAACACAATCAGGTACCTACGTGCAGATATCACACAGAATAATGCAAATGTATGCTTTGTACTGTTTTTGAACCAAGAAAATTTTCCTATGCTTAAAAGTATAATTTAGTAATATTTATCATGGTTTAAGCCCAGCAGGCAGTCAAGCACTGTGCAGAAACTTACAAATCCTTCACCTTCATGACAGAATGAGGAGAAGAGTCTCATTAGACACTAGGGCAAGGAGGGATCATTCACCAATTGTGGTCATGGGCAAGACAGACTGAAATTGGAGAAAATACCAAAATCCATATAATCTGCCAACAACCAAAAACAGAAACAAAACAGAGCAGAGTGATAAGGAATATAACCAGATCTTTAAGATGACTTCCCTCCCCACCCCTCTCTTCACCCTGGGCTCAGCTCTGCTCCTGATTTCTCTGCTTCCTTCCTCACAGGAGTGCAGGGAACCAGTTAATAAGGTTGTAGTCAGTTCCTCACAAATAATCTTTACTGCTCATTCCTCTTCAGTGGGGAAAGACTATTCACACTCCTCTTCCAATGTGGGGTCCTTCTCATAGGAGACAGCCCTCCGTGTCTTAGATGTGGGTCCTTCTTGTAGCTTCTCATGATCTGTTCCAGTGTGGATCTTTTCTGTGGCCTGCAATCTTTCAGAAATAGATTGCGCTAGCACAGGTTTCCCATTCAGTCACGTCCTCTTTCAGGCATTACTATCTGTTCTGGTGTGGAGTCCTCCACAAGTTTCCATAAGTAGCAGTGGGACAGCTGCCTTCTCATCACAAGACACAGGGATGTCTGCTTCATCATGCTTCCTCCCCTCCTTCTTTCCTGAACTTAGTGTACACAGTACTGTTTCTCTCCCATCCCACTTCCTTTCATTTCACTTCCTCCTCTTGATGAGATTTTCCCTTCTTAAAGTTGCAGAAGCACTTGATTGCCTCAGCCTTGGCCAGAGGTGGGTCCAACTTGGAGCTGGGAGAGCTTCAAGCCACCACTGCAATTCTTTCCCCACTACAAAAAAAAAGAAAAAAAATTAAAAAAAAATACAAAAAAACAAGCCAAACCCACCAAATAAACCCAATATAATGCCATAACTACATGTCTATGTAAAATGTTCAACTGGTTTATTTCTAAATGCATCCTGCTGTCGTTAACTCTAGAGGAGAAACTTCTTTGAAGGCTGAGTTTCACAAGTTTAGTGAAAAGATAGAAGATTGCTCTTTTTCTGATATAAATGGCAGGTAAAAATGCCAGGATCATTTATAGATCACAGACCTTTAATGAATTTGTTTAATCAATTAAAAAAACAAGAGAGCAAATAGGATGAAAAAACATGAACTACTAAGGCAATAGATGAATGAATGAATGAATGAATGAATGAATGAATGAATGAATGAATGATGTAGACGTTGATCAAAATATGCTTTGTTTTCTAAAGTGCATTAAATACAGAAGTTTATGGCTTGACTAGAAAAAGTGAACTTGAGAATAGGAGATTTAGTACAGTAAAAGCACAGAAGAGATTTAAAAGGAGGATAGAAATGTGCAATACACCAAATTACCTGCATTCCCAGGGAAGAATAGAGTTATTGCTAACAATTTGATGTCCATGAGCAGGAATAAGTGTGAAAAGTTAAGCATTTCTTCACATAAAGCACTGAAAAAAATACTATGAGTAAAAGCTACAGCAGTAGGTTTGCAATAGGTCTTTATTGTATTGTGCAGGAGAGCATTGATAGAATAATGTAGGAAATCTAACAAAGCAAGCCATTTCACTCAAGCAAGCCATATAGATAAAAAAGAGAAGTTCCACCGGTATAAGCTCCTCTAAGGAGACCAGTGTCTCATCCTCTGCAAAAAAAAACAGAAACAACCCCCCTTCCAGCATATATAAATATTCTAACAGGCCTAACATAAGTCATGTATGTACAAAGAAAATGTCAAAATCAGGTTTTATATTAAATAAGCGTTAACAGCAGCATCAATAGTGGTACTCTGATATCTTACAAGCATTCTACATCTTAAAAAAATCCCTCGCAGATGTGAAATTCTTCAAAAAACTCCAAACCACACAGAAAACCACAAAATTCAGAGTAACTCAGACTAGAAAAAAAATCATTCCAATACGTTTAAATGGATAACAAATATAACTTATCTAACTTACCTTAGATATGCTTGAGGCAAACATTCACATCTGAATGAATGTTCTATGGTTCTTTTACTGATATTTGTATTAATATGAAATAAAATTGCACCCCAGGAATGACTATTTCTATAACTAATTATGAAAGAGTTCAAGCGCAAAGCTTTGACACAAACATATCTTATGAGGATATTAAAAATTTGATCCAAGCAAATGTGTACCATAACATTTGAGAAGCAACATGCTTTCGGAATCTGTATAAACACAGTATCTTCTGTGATGGCTGTCATTGAAAATAAGGCCAAAACTAGAGATGAAATTTCTCCATTTGTCAAAGACGTGTAAGAAAAGGGAAAATAAGAAAGCTAACTTATTGTGATATTTGACAGATTTATGTATATTAATCATGCACATATTTTGAAAGAATCCATAACAGATATCTTCATTCCTCCATATACCTCCAAACTTTAAACAAACAATAATATATAAATATTATAGTCTGTTCTTCCTGGGAGCATAATCATTTCCATGTGCAATACATTTATGATGATATTCATTTTATTTATTTCAAACACTAAAGAAACTATTTTTGAGTTAATTGAATCATTTTCTACAGGAACACTAATAAGTTTCCTAGTGAGGGTGTTGACGCCCAAAACCTGTAAGTGATTAAGCAGGGCTTGCATAACGTCCTTAATAACATGGTTTCACACTTGATTGGCCCTGAGCTGGTCAGGTAGTTGGACTAGCTATTGTTGTAGGTACCTTCTTAATGAAATATCGTATTATATACTATTCTATCCTATCCTGGTTTGTTCTATCTGCTTGTGTAGGAATATTAGCATTCTTGAATAGTTAATGGAAGGCCATGAAATTCATGAATGACATCACAGATATAACACAATAATTATTTTAAAGTAGTTAGCTCCCTCAAAGTCATCAGACTCATGCCAGTTCTTTCATAAGGAGAATAAATGTTATATCATAAAATATTTTCTCTTCCAAACAGCATGTTAAAAATCACATAGCAAAGGTGTTTGCAACTTTTCATCCATAATACATCAACATTGGTGATCCCTGCCAGAATGCTTGCAAAAACTTAATTAATTTGCAGAAGCTTAATTTAATTTCATTTTAAAGCACTCAGATGTCACTGCACAAGATCTTGAAAAGAATAGCATCCCTATTTACACATCACTTTGAAAATTACATTATTTCGGAAAACAAATGCTGTGACAAATTTTTCAGAAAAGACAAAGACATTTAGAAAATGTTATTTAATAAATAGCTTTGTACTTTTGTAGCCTTATATTAAATGAAAAAGCTGTATTTTGTTCTGTTTTTTCACATGATAAATAGATTACCTTATGTTTGTAAAAATTAAAGCTGTGTAGAGTATATAACATTTTTCTCATTTTTCTACTTTGATTGTAAACTGTAACTAAAAGTAACAGGGTTTTTTTAATCCTATTTTTTAAAGAAACTTAAGATCAAAACTACTTTTAACATAAGCTTCTATACTGCTACCAAGCTGAGAGAATTTCAGAAAATGTACAATTAGGCTCCCCAGCTCAAAAGGGACAGGGCGCTTCTGGAGAGAGTCCAGCTCATGGCCACCAGGATGATCAGGGCACTGGAGCATCTTGCTTATGAGGAAAGGCTGCAGGAGCTGGAGCTGTTCAGTCTAGAGACGAGAGTAGAATCTCATTAACATTTTAAATATCTAAATGGTGGATGTAAGGAGGTTGGGGCATCACTTTTTTTCTGTTATACCTAGTGACAGAACAAGGGGTAATAGGATGAAGCTGGAACACTAAAAGTTCCATTTAAAGATAAGAAAAAAAATATTTTACTGTGAGGATGAGGGAACCCTGGTACAGGCTGCCCAGGTAAGGTTGTGGAGTCTACTTCTCTGGAGGTTTTCAAACCTCAGATGGACACATTCTTGTGTGACCTGATCTAGGCGGACCTGCTTTAGCAAAAAAACAAGGGTCTTCAGGATAAATCTTAATAGCCTTGGAAGCTATTTTTTCTCACATTTATTACAGAGATATTGTGCCAAATAGTTTGGAGGACTCTGATGGAGCCAAGGACTCTCCATCTTTATATATGCCTTTGAAATGAAATGGAGATCTAATCCAAAATCTACTCTTCTGATCTATTCAAAGTAAGTTACTCATTCACAAATATTACTATAACTAATAAATAAGAACATTTTTAGTATATTTCCTTAGGAGCATAATCAAGAAATAGAAAAAATAATCCACTACTGCTGTAGAAATTTTCATTTGAACTAAAGCAGAGGTCATATTTACTAAATAAATTTAGTAATTTCACGTGTTAATATAACAGCTGCTAAAATATTATCAATTATAGTTTCTTTCTTCTATATTGTTTTTATTGTAGCTTTTCTACTGTTTAAAGCTTAATAGTATAATTCCCAGACAAATTAAAATGGCTTTGGAGGAAACTCTTCAGTAATGTTACTTACTGCTCATAGTACTGTGCCTAAAAACTATAAAACTAGAGTTTGTCTTCCCAAGTACTGTTAAATGTGAAGGAGCCCTGTGTTTCTGGAGATGACTGAACATCTGCCTGCTGATGAGAAGCAGTGAATGAACTCTTTATTTTGCTCTACTTGTGCATGCAACTTTTAACTATATCTATTAAATTCTTTTTTTGTAAACCCACAAGTTTTCTCAGTTGTACTCTTCCTATCCTCTCACCTGTCCCACTAGGTGAAAATGAGTGGGTGGCTCTGTGGTGTTTAGTTGTTGTCTGGGTTTAAACTACAACAGTCTTTTTTGACATTCAACATGGGGCTCAGAGTCCCAGATCACAACAGGTTTGATTGCAGTATACTAGGTTGAATTTATACCTGTTATTGCTGTTTATCTTTTAGCTGGTAGTCTCCTGTGCTTGCTGTAGGGCTTGCATACCTCAGTGTCGAGTGTTCATAAGTGTCTGCTTTTTGCTTTTGGTGCCTACTGTACTACTTATCATCTTACTCTGCTGTGCCTGGAAACACTTTCAGAACAATAGTGATGCACTTGAGCTCACAGATGGCCGGGGCATCACTGCTCTTTCTGTATTTCTATACTGGACAGGCTGGAACTCAAGTGTGAACTCAAGTCAAAGGGAACTGTGACCTGTGGATGAGTCCCTGTGAGAGAACACCCTTTAGTGTCGGTGGACATGGATGAATCCACATCAGAGCAGATATGTCTCAAAGTGTCTATGGCCATGATTATGTCTATGTCACAGTGGGTATACCTCTGAAGGGATTGTGCCCCAAGGATAAGTCTGTACTCGAGAATATACACCTTGAACATCAGTGGTTGTACGTGAGGTCATGCTAGGACATCTCAAAATGTGTGGCCATAGATAAACCCACAACAAAGCACGTGCACTGCTGGAGAGACTGTGGCCATGGGTCAGGCCATTTTGGAGCAGGTACCTCTCTGAAGGCATTGTAGCTGTGGATAAAGCCACACTGCAGTAGGTATTCCCCTGAAGAGACTGTGGTTTATTGATAAGACTCCGCTTGGAGTTTTTGCAACTGACCAAAGGAAACCTCATATCATATGACATCATATTGAGTATATAAAGCTGGAGGAAGAAGAAGGAAGATGGAGACATTTGGAGAAGTAGTAAATGAACCTTTGTATTGCTTTGTTTACATATACAGCTTCTGCTTTACCTGTTAAACTGTCTTTAATTCAACTCACAAGTTTTCCAAATTTTCCTATTCTCTTTCCCATTGCACTATGAAGGGATGGGGCAGAGAGTGAGTGATTGTGTGATGTTTAGTTACTGGTCAACCCCAAAAATCAGCTGGATAAGACCTAATTCTAAAAACTGCCTAATTATGCACTGTAGGTTATTACTTAAATTAGTGAGGATCTTTCTTGCTCATCAGATAAAAAATATCCATTTCCTATCTTGTTCATTCCCCCTTTACCACTGAGCTGTTGAATTATCATTTGTCATTTTTACTTTCAAAGAGTAACTCTAATCCTCTCATGTGAATTATTTGCATGTCTTTATACTGAAAACTGTTTATGGACTTCACTTTGTTGTCCCTTTTTGTGTTGGTCACCTCTCAGATATTTCTGTTGTGTACCTAGACTTCCTGCTGAATTTACGAGATTCATGAAAGGGTGAGAGCCTTTTAAAAAAGTCTTGCTGGAAGGCACGTTATGATTACAGCACTGTATGTTAATGATCTTTGTCACATAATCATATATACAATCATTAACTTTTCATAAAAAAAGAAAAAAAAGAGAGCAGCATAGATCCACTATGTCAGTCATGATGACTGACTGGGATGTTCATGTACTTGGAACAGAGGAATTTACCCCGTGTATTCCTTGCTAGATTCATGTATCTTTCTTAATCCTGGGAGAAAAACAAAACAAAACAAACAAATACTTAGAATTCTTAGATCAGTATTTATAGATTTATTATTTAAACCTAAGCTACTTTTCAATCAATTGGCCTAAGTTGAAAGAGGTTTAAAACCCTGGCCTGGATAAATTCATAGAGGAAGAAGAGCTTGATAAGTGAACTCTGTGTTGCCCATGTTGTTTCTTGCTATGGTAGGTATTGATCTGATTATATCAGACCTTATTTTGCTTATTTTTGTCAATCTTTGGCTGTTGTTAGTTTCCACTGAATTTTGCATTTCACGAGACTAAGGATGAAATGAGTATAGTGCCTAGAAGGCTGAAAAAGTTATTTTGTGATAGAGGACATATCTACATGTAATATATGTACAGTTCAAAACCAACAACCAACCATCAGGGGATTTTGTCACATACATAGTTCAGGATTACAGTGCAGACTCTCTCTTATATCCTAAGGAGTCCCCATCTGTAAAACTGAAAAGATATTACACTAGCAATTTGCTTTATTTCACTGGAATTTGCTTACTTGATTAAAAAAAGGAAAACAGAAAAAGCCCATATTGCTGTTTTACTTTGCTAACAGAAGGCTCATATATCTTCTCTCTCATAAATAGATGTCATAACGAATAATGATCACCAAATGAAATCCTACTTGCAGCAGAAAGGCCAATATTGTACTATGGATATTAAGAAAACTAAGAAAAAAATCAAAGAACATGTGTTATGGATGTTCTTACAAAATCTAAACAGATACTTTTGGAAATGTGTTAGTTGTAATTCTAACATTGTTTAAACATAAAAATTCCAATAGATTAGAAATACAAATGAGAATCAGGCTTTTTTACTTCTGAAAATTTGAGAGTAAGCAGAATATAATCATATTTGCACAATTAAACGTAACGTATGCATATGTGTTATATAACATAAGCATATGTGTTAAATGACTATATTGAACTTACATAGATATATACATGTGTGATATTATTTCAGATTTACAAGTCATAAGTAATGAAAATTCCTATTTACACTGGGGAAGAAGCTTAGCTTAAGAAATACTTGAAAAACCCCACAATATAAATACATTACTATCTGCCAATAATCCTTATTTCTCTTTAACGTAAGAACTGGGGAAATGCTGGGGAAAGTAGAAAAATGTTTTCTTTAGTAAATATCAACAACAGTAATGTATCATGTCTCCTTCTTACTTGGCAATGTTTTATTTTTGGTACATCAAAAATTGATTACAGATATTGACACTTGTATTGTTAGTTTAAAAAAGAAGAGGAAAACAGGATCTCCTTTCAATAGCATGAGTTCCTACAGGTCCTATATGCTTCTTGAACTTTTAACAAAAGGAGACATGTTTACTGGGAAAGGGTAGAATGTACTTTCTGCGTTACTGAGTTATGATTTAATTCGCATTCTATTGTTCTATGCACATAGGTGTTCACCCTACTATGTTCATGTTTCTGTATCAGAGGAGACTGTGGTATGTCTCTTTGCTGCCTCAGATCTTACGGATCCCTTCCTTGCTGTCTCAGAAGTTACGGCTCCCCTTCCTCATTCTCTACTTACAGCAGTGGTTTAAACAGCCAATTACAGCTGGGAAGATGTAATTTATACTCTTAGATCTTTGTTAACAACTATCTGCAAAGGCTAGATGACAAAAAATGTGAGTGCATGTATTCTCTTTCAATCAAAGTCAAAAGCATGAACTTAAATCATCTCTTTCATAATCATAATGTCCTGAAGAACATATATCAGTTAAAGCCTACAGTGGTTTAGAAAACTATTGTGTTTCAAATGTACAAGTATCAGAATACTATTTTACAATCTTCAAACATATCAAATATTATCAGAAATTGGCTTACTGTTTAGTATACAGCTTTGGGAAATATTAATTTACATAAGGATTTGTTGAATTTTGAGCTGTTACATAAAAGCAGCTTGGCTGAGATGCATTTAGCCTGCCCAAAACCAGACAACTTGTGCAATTTGAGCATAATCTCTCATGTTCTGTGTGATCTTCGACTGCTGCTTGAGAAACATATGAGTGTCCCATTGGTCCAATATTGTATCTATAAAGTGCCTTAGTGCATCTGAAGTGTGACTAGATGCACATGTTTAAGCAACTGTATCCCATCCTAGATGCTTACAATAATCATATTTGAAGTGCAAGTCACTTGACACAATTTAGATATGTGCCTTCAGATTCAATTAAAGAGCTTTAAAATGCCAATATCTCATTATAAAAGAAACCCAGATGACTATTGCAAATACAGCTACAGTACAATTAATAGAGTCCAGATATCTTTTCATCTGACTACACATAGTGTCTGCTTTAGGATATGACAATTAAAGACTCAGTTCAGTAGCCTTTATGTGGACTTCTAGTGCTCTCTAAGATGCCATAGGATATTTGAAATATCCCTACACTTTTCTGGAGTAGCAGCTTGGCACTTTAGAAGTAGTCCCCTAGAGTGTGTAAAGGCACTTAAGTTCAGGCAACTGAACCAGATATCTTGTATTCTTTTAACCACAAGTTGTTAGAATAAGTAATATATTTCTCAGTTTTTGTTAATTATGATGAAGTCATGAGTTATTATCAATATTTTAATTCGTTTTTTGTGTTAAGAAAAATAGAGATTCCCAAAAGAGTGATGAACTGTAACACCAATCAACGCAACACAAATAGTAGGTTGAAAAATATTCTGTGTGAATTCCCATGTTTTTTCAATATTCTGTCATGGTGATAGGAGACACAAAACCAAACCAATTTGCAAACAGCTTTGCTTCAGGAAAGTAGCAGTAAGAGGGCTCCCTGAGTGACTTGCTGATCATACATTTGCTGTTTTTAAGAACTGTACACTTTAGTGAGTGTTCTTGGGGATTTCAGAGTTGTTTGCAGAGTTGTTAAATTTCAACTAATTGTGAACTCTGTGAACTAATTCTACAACAATAGAGGAAGAATTTCAGGATGGCTAAGGAACTGTAAATTAATTATAGGTCTTCATATACTATCTGAATAAGTCTTACTCATTTAATGCAAGGTTAGCAATACAAACATGATACAAAAAAAACATCACATCAACCACAGATGTTTCTAATTATGTAATTTACAAATTTTCCTTTACTAATTCTTCTATCAGGAAAATAAATAACATATACTTAGCATAGTTTCTTCTTAGCTGTACTACTTTGGCCAATTTTAACTTCTTATATTAAAAAAAAAAAACAAACAAGCAAACAACCTTCAACCTTATTGTTAATCATTTCTTTGTGCCTCTTTTGTCCTTAATAAGTAGCAAACATTCATGAATACTTTGAACACTCTAGAGCAGAGTCCATCAAATTAGTATGTATAGCTTCTGAATAGTGTTCTTGCATCTAATTCTTTATACTAGTCTGTAATCCTAAACTAGTAACTCCACTATGTATTGCAATTGCTGATGTTCAAAGATGGTCTTTATGTGCTCTAGTTGTATACATGTAAATGTGTAGCATCTAGTACAGAAAACATATGGAATGAAAGTCAATATAATAGGGGAGTAGTGTCTGAATCTATTCAGTCTGAAGAAATTTTCATGGATCAATTACTGGGAGTCTGCTCTTTTTTTCTCCATTGACTATGGTGAGTGTCAAGGGCTTGGTTCAACTGCCAGACAGAAGCAACTGCTTGCTTTTGAAATATTCTTTAATATTCCAGCTGGCACTCCTAGTGTTGCATAACATGAGTTGAACAGAATGGAATAATCATATCCCTGCTTGTGCACTCCAGGATATGGTTTGTGTTTATTGCTGGGAGAGGTCACATAGAGTTCACTGTCCACCAGCACCCCTAGACAGTCACATCTCAGCTTATACTGCTGATTGAGATTACTTCAGAATTTCACCTTTATATTTGTAAAGTCTAATGTAATTCTTCTTAGCTAAATCTTCCAGCTTGCTGAGGTATGTCTATATTCCTTCCTTTCAAGGTATATCTCCCTCCTCTCAGTTAGAGACTATCTGCAGTGAGAGTGCATTCAATCATATCATTCTTATTGTTAAAAAAGAAAAAAATATAATAAATAGTATTGGACCTAGTAGGAACCCTTCAAGTACCTCCATTTTGATGGTCTGACACTTCGAATCTCAATTATTACTCCCCATCCCCAGTTGCACAGGACAAACAATATGATAAAGTCTTGTGAGTAGAGATAAGATCATTCATTAAGTACAGTCATTGGAAAATCAGACTTAACTTGGTGAAATTAATTTATTACAAAAAAAATTTTTGTAAATCTTAAAACATCTCTCTATCTCTCTCTTCTTCCTAGGCTCAATTCAACCCCTGATTTCTCTATTTCCTTCTCAAGCAGTGCAGAGGAATAGGGAATGAAGTTGTGGTTAGCTCATCACAGATTGTCTCTTCTGCTCCTTCTTCCTCATACTTTCTCCCTGCTCCAAACTGAGGTTCTTCCCATGGCAAACGGTCCTGCCTGAACTCTTCCAATATGAGTTCTTCTCACAGGCAGTTCTTCACAAATTACTTCAGTATACATCCTTTCCATAGGATGCAGTCATTCAGGAACAGACTGCTCCAGTGTAGGTCCTCCACGGGGTCACAAGTTCTGACAGCAAACCTGATCTGGCTGGGCTTTCTCTCTGTACATGAGTGTAAAGGTTCTGCCAAGAGTCTGCACAAGCACAGGTTTCACTCAAGGTCACAGTCTCCTTTGGGCATACACCCTCTCCAGTATGGGGTCTTCCATGGGCTGCAGGTGCATCTCTGCTCCCCTGTGGCCTCCATGTTTGCAGGGGCAGAGTCTGTCTCACCTTAGGCTGCACCACAGGCTGTTGGGAAATCTCTGTTCTATCACATTCTCTCACATTCTTCTCCTCCTTCTTAATTGACCTTTGTATCTGCAGAACTGATCCTTTCACGTATCCTCACTTCTCTATCCTGACTGCTATTGCACTGATTTTTCTCCCTTCCTTCTTAAACAAGTTATCTCAGAGGTGCTACCACGGTTGCTGGAAGGCTTGGCCTTGTCCAGCATTTTGGAGCCAACTGGCATGAGCTCTGTTGAACATGGGTGAAGCTTCTAGCATTAACTCAAAACAGCCATACCTGTACCCTCCCCACCTCAATAACAAAGCCTTGCCACTTAAACCAATACAATTTATTAGCATGTCTGCTTTTTTTTGTTTTTAATTTAGGGGGTTTGATCACACTTGTGCTTTGAGAATGCTGTTTCTGAAAACGTCATAGCACTTCTGAGGTCCATTTTGTCCTTGAAGACAAAATCTGTTCACTCCTAACAATTTCTTTAATAAACTGATATCTTCTCTTTTCAAGTCCATGATCTTCATTTTTTTACTTATCTTTCTCATGCCCCTTAAGATCTTAACCTCTAAAAGTTTATGGTTACTGCAGTCAAAGCTCTTGTTGACAACCACATCTCCAAACAGCTCTTGGCTATTTGCAACAGCAGCTCCAGAAGGGCACCAATCGTTGCTACCATACTCAGCAACTGCGCTAAGAAATTGTCTTTGACACACTCCATAAATCTCCTAGATAACACACATTTATTCAAACTGCTTACTCCCATGGTACACAATCTCTTCCTCGTCTATCCTTTGTATCTTTCTGTAAATTATAATGTTTTTTCACTGTTTTATTTTCACTCTGAAATATACTTACAAAACTTTTCCTTATTTCTTTTTTTATGTCCTTGTGTAGCTGTAACTGACTTCATGGTTATATCTTCCTGATACAATCCTTACATGCTTGACCTATTCCTTTATAATAATCTTCAGTTATGTTCTTATTTTCAGCTTGGTATGATATCCTTTCTGACATGTTTTAAAGTCATTACAGAGCTCATTATAGAATCATTACATTATTTCAGGATGCCTCCTAGGTTTCCTCAGCAATAGACTGTTCAGCCACTGGTTTATTCATCTTATATTGATATTCCAACCCATCTTTTTCTGCACAGTAATATTCTTTTATATTAAATTATTATTCTTACATACAGTATATTTCATGTTCACATGTTCAAAATTTTGCCTTCTGGTATTAAACCCCAAAAAATCTAAGGCAACTTTTCCCCTAAAGCTTTCTTTTATTTTATGAGTCAAGACATTTTTCCAGGAACAGTTAGACTACCTATTCTGATAGATTTGTTTCCTAGAAGATGGCCAGATATTTTAATCTCTCACTATCAGCATGTCATATATTTTGAATATATGTATTACAAAAAAAATCTTTTAGTAGGAAAATATGCACACAACTGTGACCCTGGGTTTATGAAATAAGGTAAATATGTTATATTTTCTATTTTAGAAAATGGAACCATGACGTAATGGGTGTGGGATTTGCCTGAAATGAGTCAAATAAAGCCTGATATAGACGTTAAGTAATTTTTATTATCAAAATGGCTGTTTAAGAAAGGCATCCAATATAGGTGAAGAGTAATTTTGTGGACTTTTCCAGTGACTGTCACAGAGAATCAAACATTATAGCATCCTAACCTATAAAAAATTAAAAAAGTATGAATTTATGAAACCTCACAATATATTATGGTTTTGGGTTTTTGTGCTTTTTTTTCTTTCTTTTGGCTTTTGTTTCAAATGCATGGGAAACACTTAAAATTCAAGAAAAAAGGTATAATTTTCCTTAATTATTGACACATCTTTTCTAGTGTTCTGACACGGTGTTTATCAGCAAATTACATGTTTCTAAGGAATTATATATGAACTGAATAAAACTTTCTCACATTTAAAAAAAACAACAGCAACAAAAAAGAATTACTAATTTAAGGGACACAACAAAAGGGAATTTTATGTGTTTACTAGATGAGGATTTCTGTTGAATAACAAGACTATAAAATTAAATCTCTTTCCATTCATACATGGTCTTCAAAGTAAGATTCTCTTGAACACATAGAACCATATAGTTGTAGAATAGTTTGGGTTGGAAGGGATTTTACATGCCATCTAATTTAAGCAGCCTCGCAATAAGCAGAGAATTTTTCAACTATATCAGGTTGCTTAGAACCCTGTCCAAACTGACCATAGTTTTTCCAGGCATGGGACATCCACCACTTCTCTTGGAAATACGTCCTAGTGTTTCACCAGTTTCACCCTCTTTCAGATTAAAACCATCACCCATTGGCATACTGATACAAACCTTGCTCCCATCTTCCTTTTAAGTCTTGTTTAAGTGCTACAAGGCTGCAATAAGATTTCTTCAGAGCCTTGTCTTCTTCAGGAAGAACACTCTCTGTCTGTTCTCATAGATGTTTCACAGAATCACACAGAATCACAGAATGTTAAGGGAATGTTAATGTCCCTGAATTCTCTCCAGCACCACGCTGTCCTTCTTGGGGAAATGGACTATTATGAATGTTATCAAGTTCAATAAGAAAAATGCCAAGCCCTACCTCTGGTGAGAAGTTGATGGTAGACAGCTCTGCAGAAAAGACTTGGAAATTGTAGAGACTACCATGTGGACCATGAGTGAGCGATGCACTCTCATAGCAAAGGTAACCAGCAGTATCCCAGGTTGCATTGGGAAAAGTGTTACCCGGATACTGAGGGATATGGTCATTCTCCTCAACTCTGGTCAAGCTACACCTGGAATGCTTTATCCAGTTCTGACCTTCCAGTGCAAGAGAGATCTGGAAATATTGGAAAGGATCCTGTTTAAGTACCATAAGATTGATAATGGGATCAGAGCATCTGTCATAAAAGAGAGACTGGAAGAGAACTGGATTGTTTAGTCTGGATCAGAGAAGGCTCTGAGATAATCTTGGAGGGATCTTATTAATATTAACAATTATCTAAATGATGGGTGTCAGGAGATTGGGGCATCCCTTTTTTCTATGGTATCTAGCAACAGGACAAGGGGTAATGGGATGAAGCTGGAACACAAAAAGTTCCATTTAATTATAAGAAAAAACTATTTCACTTTGAGGGTGACAGAGCAGTGGAACAGACTGCCCAAAGAGGTTGTGGAGTCTTCTTCTTTGGACATCTTCAAGACCCGCCTGGACATGTTCCTATATGATCTGATCTAGGTAGACCTGCTTCTGCAGAGAGGTTGGACTAGATGATCTCTTGTCCTGGTTTAGGCCCATCAGGGAACAAAAGACCACTATTAGCCTCAAGTACCGAAGACTTAAGGATTGCTAAAGGGCAGGGAGGGCTTAATTGCCGCTTAAGGTGCAGGATGAAACAGACCAGGCTACTCGGCTTGGGGAAGAAACCAGAAAACAATTTAATACCAACTAAAACATAAAACCCCAAAACCAGAACCAAAACAAAACAACACAGAATGGTAGAGAGATGAAGAGTCCGACCAGCCCTTTAAGACCACCTGCTCCCCACCCCTCCCCTTTTCCCGGGCTCAGAGCCCTGATCCCGGTGTTTTATACCTCCGGCCCCCCTGAACGGCCCAGGGGGGCAGGGAGTGGGGGTTTCAGTCAGTCCGTTCCTGGTGGCTTCTGCCGTTTGTCTCACCTCAGGGCAAGTGGGTTCCGCACCAGTCCTCCTTGCAAGTCCGTGAGGTACCACACACACATGGCAGCCCTGCACGGGCTGCACCGACGCACATTTGTCCCAAAGCCCTGCACGGGCTGTACCGATGCTCATTTGTCCCAAAAGTTGCTGCTCCTCTCTGCCTCTCGTGTGGGGCTGCTCTGCGGTGCACAGGCTCTCCAGCATGTCCTGTGCCATGACCGCCTCTCCCACACAGTCTCTGGCCCGTCCGGGCACACTCACATGAAGTTGCTGCTGCTGCTGCTGGCTCTCAATTCTGCTGTTGCTATCCATAGGTTGCAGGGGTACCGCCTGCACTCTCACCACGGCTTGCAGAGGGGTCTCTGGTCTGATGCTCCATCCTTCCTCCTTCTCCGACTGTGGGGTCTGCATGGTCGCCTCCATCTTGTACCACCTCCTGCCTGGCACCTCAAATTCCCATCCCTAAATAGTGATCGCAGAGGCGCCAGATTGGCCCAGCCGGGCCGGGGGATGGGTCTGAACCCAGGAGTCGGGGGAGAGTCTAAAAAACTTTTTACCGGGTCTTCACTGCAACCCACTCCCCCTGTTACTAAGCAAAAGCAACTCCTTGCTAAACCATGACATCTCTAAAGGTCCCTTCCTACTCTACAATTCTACGATTCTATGATAACCATTCCAGTATGTGTAAGTACCTGATAGGGGAGAGGAAAAAAAGATTGAGCTAGACCCTTCCCAGTGGCAGTAATCGTAAAAACTGAAATGACTAAGCATGGCTCTGAGCAACTCACTCTCTGTGATCCTGCTTTGAGGAAGATGCTCGGACAAAGCAATCTTCCATAGATGCCTTCCAGCCTCAACTACAGCATGATTCTGTAGCATTTGGCAATGTTTAATTAAAATTTCTGTAACGATGAATGTGCTTCATAGTACTTTTAATATCAGAGTAATATGAAGCTACATCCAAAGGTAAATAATGTTAAGTACTAAATATTTAATGAAAAAACATCATATAACAATATATATCCTCTGAGTTGATCATAGAAATATAGCAGTTTTCTAAAAGAAGGTATAATAATAATAACCTCCTTACTTTTGAAGAAGAAAAATGAGCATTTTTAATTAAGACTAGTTATTTTACTGCAAAATTGATTTGTATAGATAAAAAGATAAATAAATAGATAAGTGAGAACCTTTGTTTCAGCCTAAAAAGAAAGAACAAGTATTTCTTATGTCTTCATGTTTTATGGTATTTTAAAACTCATTGATTTTCATATCCATGTTTTTTCTTTCATTTCTTTTTTCCTAAATATTAATCGGTCAAAGAATTAAAGCTGTAAAAGCTACTTACTGTCAAAACCCTACAAAATATTCCATACAGTCCTGACTTTTGATTGCATATTAGACCACCAATATGCACTGGGATTTTTTCCAACAGAACATTATGTACATTGACAGATTCTCCCATATATCACCTTCAATTTTTATTGTCATACTTGTAAGAATATTTTAATGTCTAAGGTTTGTTTTTTTTTTTACTGTGGAGGATGAGGACAAGCTGTGCCTCTCAGAAGACACTCAAAAACTTGACAGACTTATTTTGTATGAAATGTGTCAGAACAACGTATTCATACCTACAATGACCTTTTTCTTCTATTGCTTGTGATGCAGAACTTGCAGTATCTGGTTTTGTTCATCAGAACTCTACTGACTTTTGAAGACCACTACCACAGAAAGGATAGAATTTTCAAATGTTTCTTTTTTTTTTTTTTCTTTTTAAATAACAAAACAAGCTTTCTTTTACTATTGAACTTCCAAAAACAGAATATATAGAAATAACTTTTCCATGTGCTTGAAATGATGAGCAATTATTTCTTGTTTAGAGCCTGCCTTATCAAAATACTTAAACCTTCCATTTATGTAAAAAATGTTACCTATGTTCTGAAAGAGGTCTAATTAAGCAAACAATCAGAAATTTACTCATGCTGTACATGCACTTTGGTGAACTGAGGCCTTATCTGACATTGGAGCGTAGAACATAAATCTATCCTTTTTATTTATGACTTTTGTTAAAAAAAGACTTAAGGTCTTTCCTTCTCAGCTAATTTGTGGGCAATGTTTTGTAACCAACAATTACATCTCTTGTGATATGTATGCTAATATTTTTAACTTCAGGGTTTGGGTTTTTTTTCATATAAACTGATAATATTCCACTTACTTGTGAAAGAAATACTAAGAAAGCCACTCTTCAGTATTACATAGATAATTGGATATATTTTGTGGATTCTCAATACTTTAGAGCAATACAGTATTTCAAGCTGAAATAACGTTTTGGGTTTTTTTACCCCCTATTGTATGTAACACAGTCCAAAGAAGCAAGGAAAACAGAAAATAGAACATATGATATGTTTACTGTGATTCCCTATGATACCACAAGACAAAGATACATGTGATAATCTTCTGTCCTGCTATTACTTATGTGCAGAATGGCTAAAACAAAAGAAATAAAGAAATAAACTCATTCCAGAAGAAACAAAAAACACCCCACCCATACATCCCAGTGAGATTGCTAAAATGATAGAGTATTAGGAAAATAAAGAAAAAAACAAATTTACATCTAAGTAACACAAGGTACTCCTCCTGTGACAACATCTCTGCCATTTCTAGGTAAGAGTTCAGGACAATATCAAGTGCCGAATGTGGTAAGTAATGAATTCTGACATCAACATCTACTGAAAATTTCCAAACTGCCAGAACTTCAGTGATTTCAGGCATTGGAATACAGTCGAATGGGGAATCTTACTTTGCATGTTCCCCATCTTTTTTTTTTTGATGGTTTTTAATGCTCTATATTTGCCCAGTCCCTAACAAGTCTTAACAGTATGAGTGTCCTGATAGGGAGGTAGGGAGTTTTTCATAAATGTTCATTCACTTCTTGGAGCTGTGATGGATCTGTGCATCATACATAGATCTTGGCACGTTCACATAAACCTTGAGCTATTTATAGGTATTTATAGGTAATGTGATGCAACTGTTGAAGGAAGGTAAGAGATACACGAAGCAGATAAATCAGATCATTTATCAAATAAAGAATGACAGTTAAATGTAGTAAGAGGAACACAGCGTTAAGCAGATAGAAAATTTAAAGGATGTCAAGCATAAAGGGAAGAATGCAGCAACAGTAGTGATGCATCACAGGGCAGGGCTCACAGCACCAGTTAGAGCAGCTACTCTGGCACATCTGAGACCTCTTCTTGTAGCAACATCCCCTGGAATGTTGTTTTTATACAAGCCTGGATGTCCTGTTCCTCTTGTAGAGACTGAGGCAGATGGTCTTGCCTGCAGGAACTGTGTGGTGATTGGAAAGTCCTTAAGTTGATTCTTACCTTAAGAGGAAGTAAGTAGACTGAGCAATACCAAGGACAACAAAGAAGGAATTAACTGACACTTTATAGATGCTCTGCAGAGATGACAGCCTAAATCCCCAATTATAAAATAAAGGAGTATCCAGGGACTGTACAGCAAATAGAGACTCCCTCAATGGAGAAGGCTGAGTGTGTGTGTGCTTTCTGGAACCAAGAGGATGACTCCTTTTCCACCCAGAGACCTGCAACTTTGGAGTAGCTCAGTGCCTTAGCACACCTACAGGGGTGAAAACTCTGCCTGGGGACCCAGGACAGTGCACACACCTGAACTGTCTTTGCACCAGGGAAATGATAGGTGATGGTTATGGGAGATGCCCAACTGCAGTGGTGGTGATCTACATTTGCCTGCCTTACTTGTTGTCTGGGGAGATGTATACTTTTCTGAGGATGCTGATCAGGGATGCTAGGGAAAGACTGATGAGGCTTTTCCAGTCCTCAGACTATTTCCCTGCAATGGAGAATCTTAATGATTATGCACAATATTGCCAGGGGAAATTCTGAGCATATAGAGTGACCTACATGACTCCAGGGTCAAGGGCATAGGGTCCCAGATGACATATCCTAAACCTTGCCAATAGAGTGGAAGAGCTTGGGAAGAAGACTAGATGATCTTCAAGAGGAACTTTCCAACATGGAGTTTTCTATGAGCTGAGAAGAGTAACATGGAGAGAAAGAAAGTTGCATTCCTATCCTTCCATCTCTAGTCTGGTTATCAAATTTCATAGGTAACAGGAATAAAGTAAACATTTATGTCTTTTATTATACTCTGAGTTCCTTTATCAGTAAATCACAATCTATTGCTATTCATTTACTTTTGTCAGAGATTCCACATAGATTTCTACACGGTAATGGGAGAAAACGAACCACCAATACTTTATCATCTGTGTTGAAATAGCAGACAGATGCAGGTTATGACCCCTATCATGTGAAATATGTAAAACTGTGGTTTATTTTCCATTTCAGTTATATAAAATAAAACTTTACTTAATTTAGAACTGCCCATATATTATGTAAGAAAACACATTGTTTTCATCTCAGTAACCAGACAAGCCATCAGCTCATGCAGAATCTCAGGCTTTGCGGCAACCTGAAGGACGTTGGAAGAGAATTACCCTCAAAGGTCACTATGATACACATTGTCATAAATATCTGAACTGTTAAATCATGGAGGAAGCAGATAAAGACTTGGATTAGGAGGGGGTTTTTTTAAGGGGGTGGAATCCACCTATCCCCTTCAAAGAACTTACTGCTTTTTATTGAACACCTAGTGTTTTGGTTTTTTTTAATCTGAATTTGTCAGAGACTTACAAAGTGTCTTGCAGTTTACTATTAGGAATAGATAATGAAATTCTTTTGTTTCTGTTCAGGATTTTTTCTAATCTTTGTCTAATGAAAACGATGGTTAAGAAAAACATCTGAATAATGCTTACAGATCCTTATAGTATTCATTTTCTGAACATATTTTACGCTTCTTTAGTTTCTTATTATCCTACTTTTTTCCAGGCAACAGACTCTTACCACATGACAATCTTATAGTGATGAAATATCATTATAATTGAATTTCATATTTAGAGTTGACAGAACAGTGCTATTTATAAATTTAATGGAACAATAAGTAAACAATATAACTAAATGTAACATTTCTGGAATTTAATTAAAATATCATTAATACAACACTCACATAGAATTTCATACACTGAATATTTGAGCTGGATACATTTTTTTTCTAGTGAAACTTATGACTTTATAAAAAGTACACATTTTTTTCAGAAACGTTAAAGTACATTATTCAATAGCTATCCAAAATATTATCTAGAATGCATGCTCATATTTTCTTTCAGTTATGAAACGAGACTTTATTTAAGAGACTGAAATGTGATAATTTTTTTTTCCTACTGTATATCTCCGTTGTTTTGATAGCTTGTCTGACATTCAAACACTCAACTGTCAATGAAAATATGAGATAAACCCACAAAGTAAGCAAACATAGATTTTCTATGCATATATATATCTAAAATAAAACAAAATATAGGACAACAGAGCTATTTTTTCCTTTTTACTTTATTTATATATTCATTGCAGATAACAAATCGCAATTTTATTTCAATTTAAAACAAAGGCATAGAATCTCCATATCAATTTGCTAACTTAATGGTAATGAAATGCCTCAGATTTTAGCTTGTGTGTGATGATGTTGCATTCTCATTAAAGAGATGATCACAGAACCACTAAATCACAAAATGATAATGGCTGGAAGGGACCTCTAATGATCATCTAGTCCAACCTCCGAGCTCAAGTAAGTCCACGTAGATCAGGTCACACAAGAATGTGTCCAGGTGGGTTTTGAAAACCTCCAGAGAAGGAGACTCCACAGCCTTCCTGGGCAGCCTGTGCCAGGGCTCTGTCACCCTTACAATAATTTTTTTCCTGAAGTTTAAGTGAGTTTTTTCTGTTCCAGCTTTTCTCCATTACCCTTAGTCCTATCACTGTACTCTACAGAAAAAAAGTGTTGCCCCATCCTCTGGACCTTTTAAATACTTGCAAGTATTAACAAGGTCTCCCCCTCAGGCTCTTCTCTAGACTAAATCGCCTCAGATCCCACAGCCTTTCCTGATAACGAAGATGCTCCAGTCCCCTTTTCATCTTGGTGGCCCTACGCTAGACTCTCTCTACAAATTCCCTGTCCCTCTCGACCTGGGTAGCCCAAAACTGGACACAGGACTCCAGATGAGGCCTCACCAAGGCAGAGTAGAGAATCTCCCTCAACCTGCTGGCTACAGTCTTCTTGATGCATCCCAGGAGGCCACTGGCCTTCTTGGCCATGAGGGCACATTCCTGGCTCGTGTTTAGTTTATCATCAGCCAAGGCTCCTAGGTCTCTCTGTAGAGCTGCTATTGAGCAAGTCAACTCCCAGCCTGTACTGGTGCATGGGGTTGTTCGTCCCCAGATGCAGGACTTTGCACTTGCCTTTGTTGAATCTCATGAAGTTCCTCTATCCTCAAGCTGGTCAAGATCTCACTGAATGGTAGCACAGTCTTTTGGTTAAATCAGCCAGTCCTCCCAGTTTGGTCTCTGTCAAAACTATGAAAGAGGGGAAGTTGTCTTTCAGTCAGTGGACATAGTTGTTATGAAAGTGAGTTTAAACCATCTTGTGTCAAAGGAAAAATGGCTCTTTCCACTGCAGGGACATAGAGGCACTTACATTTTATGTTACACAAGAAGACAGATGAATGGATTCAACAGTCCAGTTCATTACTTACTGTTCTAAGAGCATCTTCAGAGTTGACTACTATGGATCTGAAGATATGACCTGATATGTATCAAATAAGATTATTTGAAAGATACTGCCTTTTGTATGAAGGGACACAATTTCTTAACTTTTATAGTTCTGAAATATGCACAGAAAAAAATGGTTTGTTGATTAGATTTTAATGCAAATGTTATTGTATTACTTCTGATAGACACTAGAAAAATGTTTATTGTTATTTAGTGCTAGGCTTGCAAAAAGTCTTAAGTTTATTTATACGACTGACTTTTACCAAACTGAAAAGTGTGAGATTTCTCTGTTGGATCCTTCTCATAAAAATCCTGAGCAATGCAAGATTTACAGGGAGAGGTACTGACTTTTAAAATTAAATTAACTAGTGTTGTTCATGGGAAATAATCTTTTATGGACATAAAACTTTTTTTGATATATAAACAAAAGCCTTGAACAAAGAAGGATATAAGTTTTTCTTCCTTCATAGAGATGATTATATTTGAAAAATGTTTTCATTTCAGTCTTCATTTCAGGAAGTTCCACCCATGATTTTTGCTGTAAGGTACAGTGGGGCTTACATAGAAGTGCCCTCAATGTAAATAGTGAAGTTAATATACAAAATTACCTAATTTTGTCACAGTTAGCTACCCCTGGTATTTAGAATGTGATTCAGATTTAATTAAAACAGTCAAATTTAGGCACCTGTAAGGGATCTAGATGCCTGCACTTCCATTATAGTTATAACAGATACACAGATTCAGTATCTTCATCTCTATCATAAAGGTTTTATCTAAAACAGTCAGTGAGATTTAATATATGATTTTCTAGAACAGTACAGACTTCACTGGCTCAGCTACACATAAATGTCTTGAGATAGTTCAAATACTCTGGAGTAACCTGATGGGCATCCAACTGCCCATCAAAAAATACAAGTCCTCAATATCTACAACCCTCTTGATGATGTATCAGACACCTAGAACATTGCAAAAGATATCCATATTCATGTGACTGTGCAGAGGGATTTTGCCTTAGTGGGAGGTGAATAGCTCTTTGGTCTTGATAGAGACATGCACTGAGATTAACAGTTAAACCAGAGATCTGAGTCTGATACTGATCAGTCCTGTTCGTGACCTCCTTCAGCTATTCACATTTTTAATACTATCAATTCACACAAAGTTTACTTGTTAGAGCAGCTTTGAGGTTGTTCTTCTGAGCAAAGTCAAAATCTGGGTAAATTTTCCCTTTTAGCTTTTATTATTTTTCAGAATCTGAGCTAATATCTACATATGAATACATTTATCATAGTTACTAAGAACAAAAAAAAAAGCTCAACAAGTTAAGGATATACTCCTCTAATAAACTGATACTCTTCTTGAACCTACATAATTCTTTACTCTTGAAAGCAAACAAAATGGTTTTTCCCCCTAGAAAAAAATCTATTTAATAATCTATTATCCATATCACTGCATACTCATTATTGTTCATGTAAATACTCCCACCTACACAGATTCACTTTTTTATATCTAATGAGAGAGATCTTGCATTTCACTTTCTCATGTGAATCAGTTACCGGTCATTTTTATCACCTGTAATGGAATCTATATATCCTGACACTATCACTAAAAGCTGGACATACAAATAGAAGACAACTTTTATGTCTGCTAATCCCTTTATGGTTTCCGAAGTAGAAGAAAATAGAATGCAATTCAGTCAATTATTTTTCCTCCCATCTCAAAACCATTTTAGAAGGCAGATATACTACACTGTTAATCCTTTAATCCAGCAATTAAAAAAAAAGTTCCTGAGAACACCTTTTAAATATCATAATATGATGTTTACCAATATCTATAAAACAACCACATATTCTTGAACATAATATCTTCAATTAAATATAACAAATCTGCTACTACAATGATTATAGGCTTATAACAATTGACTTTCCAAGTAGCAGGATAGTAACCAATCTATAAAAATCTGGAAAAATAATTAAATGAAGAATAAGTTATCACAAGATTTATATAATGCATGAGATCAGATTCAAAATTGTATTTTTATATCCACAAATGATTTGAAAATATCCTCTTTAACCACTATGTCTAGTTTATCACATCTTGAAGATTTGTGGATCTAGATATTTATTTTTTTCTAATAAATGAAATATCCATCCTAATAGAACAGCTAATGAGAAATATTTAAAATAAATATGTTCATGTTATGAAGACAGCTCAACAATCATATTCTCGAGACAGTTCAATGAACAATATGTATATTTTTCCTTGAAAAAATAAACACCTCAGTACGTAAAATTTAATCATTATTACAGAGCAATTTACACCTATTACAGATACTGCTATATATTAATAGCAAAACCAATAGCATAAGTAGAATAATTAATATGACATTATTATATTTTTACTTTTGTTGTTATTTTTGTTACTGGAATTGCTACTTAACTGGAATTGAAGAAAAAAATATCAAAGTCACAGAAAGACATGATTCAATAAACTTGTTCTTAGCATGCTTGACACTATACTGACAGGGTACAAAACCATGTTTACTACAGGTACCAAGTGGAACACAGCTACAACATACACCTGCACTGACATGTTACAGTAATGGTGCTTCTACCAGCAGTGGGTTTAAAACACATGCAGAATATCAGATATGAATACTTGTCCATTTTTAACTGTAAGGAGTGGAAGCTGTAGTTGTCATTTCTGAGCTCAGTGTACTAGCCACAAAGCTAACTGTAGGAATGAACAGCAAAAGGTGAAATGTTCAGTGCCCCAGTCAAACAGCGAAATTGAGCCCTTTATGAAAAGAGAATAAAAAAGGTGCACGACAGTGAAATCCTTGCTAGACTTTTTCTTAAGGAATGCAAATATCAACAGCTTGTAGATGAGGAGACAAAAATGGTAAAAAATTTACTGGACACTATAGAATGCAGAAAAGTGAGAACATAGGATGGTACTCAAGTATTTCAATGTACTTTTAAAGTCACCTAAGCAAAAAGAAGCTGCAAGTATAGCAAAGAAGCTGAAGTCCAAATGTCTACTAGATGTTTGGGATGTTAAACAGATATTAGATTTGTACTAGTTGTTTTATTTTTGTTTATTTTTATTACAACATTGGATGACATTAGGTTGTAGATGACAATATTTCTAATTTAAATACATTGGAAAAACAGGTTTTAAACATAAATATTATAAGCTGTTGTTTACAGGCTGAATTGATCAGGGACATTGACCTTATAATTCTGTTTTACACTTAAAAAAATCTGGTATTTTTTCAGTCTGACGCTTCTAGAAATTTTCTTTTGTTTTTCAGCCTGCTTGTATTATTCAAACACTTTTTATGAATGACAGTAGTTTGATCTTGTAGGAGCTTTCCTTCTGGTTATATAAAAACATTAACTAAAAAAAATTCTGAACTAAAATTCAGAAGTAGATAAACATTTCATAACATTTATGGATTACAACTTCCATGCCATTTTACTTCCTGAGCCTTTTACAAGTTAATGTATTATGTTGTTATGCTAATCATTTTGGGAAAAAATAAAAAAGAGAAGATACACAAGCATTTTCCTTATGTATTGGTCAAGATGTCTCCTTAGGAGCATTCTTTTATATTTACTATTAACTTCCATCAATGAATAATTTAATTTCTTGTAATGTAGAGTAAAAAATGTTCTTTCTGATGTAAGCTCACTTCCAGCATTTTCCAAACAATATTTTTCTGTGCAGTTACTATCAAAATAACACTAATATCAAAACTATCTCCAATGGTGAAAGAGTTGGCAAATGCCATTGCTGAAAGAGTCTGGGAAGCTTGGATGTTTCTTTAAAAAAAAAACCCTAATGATGCAATCGAGAGACTAGTTTTTCTAAAAAGTTTTTTCAAGTGCCTCAAAATAGTTTCCTGGAAATCCTTTCATGATAAGGACAATACTAGTCTCAAGTGACATGTTCTGCATTAAGAATGGATGCTTCCACTTGCTGATAATAAATAGAATCTGTAGAGAAGAAGTAGAAATCTGTTAACATTTTCTTTTATTCTTATGACTGAGCAAATATTCTCTGTGGAATACAAGTCAGAACTGAAGAGAATGGAAGATAGGTTGTTTTAACATTGTATCCCTTTAGGCTCCAAGTGAACTTCAGGAAAACATTTATTTTCTGTTATTTGCTTACTCTGAAGAGACTGTCAATTTTATTGCTTACAGAATAAACAAACACTCATGGAGTCACAGTGCTCTGCATTTTGGAATTCAGACTAAGCTGTACTATTTCTTAAATACTTGTTTATTACTAAGTCTATACTTGTCAAATGCATCTCCTTTTCATTGATGATTTTTCTATCCTTGTCTCTGTAAAGACTCGTCTTAGTGTTTGTTACTTCATTTTAATATTCTTTTCATGTTGACTGTACCACTTCAGAAAGAAAATGAGTTACATTCATGTATGCAAAGTTGTCTTAATTCTAAGACTCCTTTAGCTATTCAACCCACTTTAATGGAAAGCATCATATTTCTGTTTAGGAAGCCTATGCATCTGACTCCTCCTGTGATGATTAATGTAAAACACTCGTTGCTGGCCAGCCTTGACAGGATCACAGTAACATCATTTTAGCATTGGATAATGAAATCATACAACAAGGTTGCAGACTGATTATGTCAGCCTTTGTCCCAGTAAATCTTCACCTTTAATTATGGAAACCTTAAATGCAAACTGATAGCTCATGAAAGAGTTTGAAATACATGTGTTTTCATAAACAATTTTATCAATAGACAATTGCCTCAGGCCGATATTAACTTTTAGATTTCCCTAGTGTTTAGGAGAGATAACTCCTGTATTTTTTTTCTCCTTTTCATTATTCACAATCCTATTCCAGTTTTATTTCACCATAATGATGTTAAATAATGATGACAAATACATGTAGAATCCTGTAGACAAGATAATAGAAGTGAGTTTTATAAGAAATGTCTAATGTTCTAATAGATATAAGAATCAACCTTCTCAAATAATCTTTTATTTTGGTGTTATACTAAACCAGTTTCATATTCAGGCAAGAACATATATTATTTAATTGAAACTGCAAGACTTCTACTATTATTTCAACTTTTTTCCTTTCAAAGTATTCTTAAAAGATCCATCAATTTTGGCAACAAAGGTTGACTTGAAATAATATTTCTGAAGCATCTTTGGTAGCTGGAAGAGTCACCTTTAAAGTGACTAAATTTTTTACAGTTGCTGGAGGGATTAAACAGTAGAAATTGAAAACCAAAGTTTTTCATTCAGGTAGAAATTAATAATGCAATGTATTTTTAGCTAGTATAGCCTGAAAATATCCTGAAACATTTGACTGGTTTGCTTGAGAAAGATGAAGAGCTTAAATTGAACATATACAAGGATCCAGAGTCACTTGAGGTGACCTAGCATATAACAGTTGAACCCTAACTGCAACTCCCAAACAGTGAAGTCTTCTCTGGGATGTGTATTGTGTCTTCCACACTCACACAGCTCATCTGCTCAGCATATTTTAGAGGATATTAGCTGGCCAAGGATTTAGCCCTTGATATTCCTAATCTGTGGGGAGAAGTGCCTCCATCACACCTGCACTGAAGTTAGGCATATGGGAATCACTCTCATGAAGCCTAAACGCAGACATGTCATATATTCATCATATAAGATAAATTTTCTGAATGATTATTGACCTTTACTAAAGCCACATGTAAGTTTTCATTTATTGTGATGGTGACAAGATGCAATTCTCTAATGTCTGAACTAACTATTTAAGAAAGAGTGAAATCACTTTAAGAGTTATTTGAACTCAGCTAACATTGCCATTCATGCTTCATCAACACTTTAGCCACTGTGCTGTATGAAAAAAAAGCAACTAGGAAGGCTAAAGCCCTTTTAGAATTAAACCTGGCCAGGAAAGTTAAGGAAAAAAAAGAAGGAATTTTTCATGTACACCCGCAGCAAAAAGAAGATTAAGGGGAATGAGGTTCCTCTCGGCCCAGCTCTCAAGCCGGTCAGGGTCCTGCTGAATAGCAACACAGCCTTCTGGGGAATCAGCCAGTCCTCCCAGTTTGATGTCATCAGCCAACTTGCTGAGGGTACCCTCAGTCCCATCATCCAGGTCATTGATGAAGATGTTGAACAAGACTGGCCTCAAAATATGTACTCTTTCTGCTTGTCTCTTCCTGAATATCATATTTTAACATAAATTAAACAGTTTAAACCTAATTTAAGCAGTTACTAAACTGCTTAAATTTAAGTCTAAGAAGTGTTGACTAGAACCAAACATTCATTTTCCTTCAGAAAACAACTATAAATCACACACAGCCTTTACTGAGAAGTTAATGCTGTTATATTTATGTAAACAAAAATCATAAAGAGACAAGGAAAAGGTAGGAGCTTAAACTATTGTGAGGAAGACATAATAAATATTTGATCACTCCAGTTATTATGCATTCATAATGGAGCTGTTATCTTTCACAGAGATGAAAACACTTCTGCAGCCCAGAAAGAACAGCAGTGTTTATTTCAATATCAGCTCATAAATGATCATAATAGCTCCACATAACAAACAAGACTGTGACTTTCAACTTGCTTTTTCAACTCTGTTTTGTTTCTGATAAAATATCCAGCAGTGACCATGTATTTTAAGAACATCTTATATGTACATGGAAATCTGGAAAAATGGAAGATAACCAGCTGTGAAATACTGTCTGTTTTGTTTTACTAAGCATATACTTGAAATTTACTGAATTGAAAACAAAATTTGTGTCAATGACAGGCCACAGACCAAAAAATCTTCAGACAAAAATGTAGGAAATTATACATCACTCAAATTTGAAAGTAAATAAAAATGTGATTCAAGTTAGGGAAAGTGATCCTCCAAATATTCTGGGTCTTCTGATACTGTAAGACATTTTCCTGCATGTTTGTAGTGAGGCAATTGTTGGGGGAGGTGGGTGATGGTAGACGAGTCCTTGACTGGAGATAACTAATTCTAAGTGTTAAATTCTGGATAATCCAGACTCGTAGCTTTAATTTACCTTTGCCAAATCTTTTCATCATAATTTAATAATTTTGCTGGGCTTTAACTAAGTGAAATTTTATTTGCTTTGTAATGACAGAGTTAAGCTGTTATTAATTTTTTACTAACTTGTGCATATAACTCACTTGAATATCAGCTTTTTATGACAATCTCAGTAATTAGTCAAATTTTTTTAAAAAAAATTTTATTTTCTAACTCTTTCTCTTGATGAAACTTTAACTTTCATAAATTTTATGGTTAATAGCTTTAAGGCATGTTAAATCTTTATGTAATGTGGTCAGAGAACATATTACCAGTTAACTCTGCATAAAGATTTCCATCAATGTGATAATAAAGGATACGGTAATTTCCCTGACAAAGTTGTGCTGGAGGGTTGTGTTTCATTTCAGTGTCATTATTAGGGTCTGTTCCTGTTTCCTTCATATATGTACATGGCCTTGATGGACAGCTTGTCTTTTTGGAGAGAAGTTCTATGAGATCAAATACTGCCTTCTGTTCTTAGCTGATCTTATGCACTTTCTTTCTGCAAATACATTCATTTTGTCCCATGAATAATTTTTCCTAAGCATTGTTTTAGAGTATGTGAAAGAAAGAGTGTCTGTTTCTTTAATAGTATCTGGTCAAGGAAGTTTCTCAACACAAAATAATAATAAACATAATAATAAAAAAAGAAGGAATACACAAATAAGAACATACATGGACAGAAACCTGACAAACAAATTGTAAAAGGAAATGAAAACTAAATAGAGTCAGTCAGGTGTGTGGGAGTCTAAGAATGTTTATTCCAGCAAGGTTATCTAACTGGGGGCTTTGTCAATGGGGAAATTAAGGAAAAAAGGGGAAAGCAGAAACAAAATTTCAGAGACACAGATGTGATTAAACAAACAATACCTTGAACACAGTATGCCTCCTATCAGCAACATTACTCTGCTCCCCAGTTCCAATGAAAGGCCAGTGCCCTCCCTGTATCCCATGGTCCCAGACATGCAGAATGCTTCAGATTGGAAGAGACATCTGAAGGTCATCTGGTTCAAGCCACCTGGGAGTGGATAAGAGTGGGCCCTTTTTTTATCAAGGACCTGTTTATCAGGAAGCATTTTACAATTATGAACCTGCCAAAAACATCCAAGTTTATATACACCTGAATGTGAGTATGCATATATATGTGTATCTAGAGTTAGTCATGATTAATCCAACCAATGGGAAAAATAAATATCTCAATTGTGTCAAAAAATATAAATCAGATTTGACTTATATTTTAACAACAAGCCTAAACATTTATCAACTAAAATGCCTAAGCAGGAGAAGAAGTGGTGGGAGACAGAAAGGAAGAGGAGGACAGGTTGTTTTTCAGAGGTGTCCAGTGACAGGACCAGAGGCAATAGTCACAAGTTGAAGCATGGAAGCTTGTCTCTGAACATCAAGAATCATTTTTTTTTTACTATGAGAGTGACTGAACACTGGAATAAATTGCCCCAGGGAGGCTGTGGAGTCTCCCTTTTTGAAGGTCCCTTCCAACCTCAGCCCTTCTGTGATCTGGTGATTCAATTCTATGTAACTTCTGGCAGAGATTAATAGCTTTTATTATGGTCTTATCAACACAAGTCTTCAAAAGCCTACAGTCTCTTATTTATAAACTGCTAACTACCATGGTAGCTAAGCATAACATTTCTTCAGCATTTTTATAGAATTGATACAAAGCTTCAAACTAAGATACTGTCATAGTATTTTATTTTAGAAGTAAAATGATGCTCTGAGCCTAAATCCAAGGGGAAAAAAAAATCTTCTCAATGGCTGTTCTGTAAGAGCTGTCTTCTAACGTAAACATTTTCATCTACTGATGAAAAATGAAAAACATAGACATTTTCATTTATTGGGAGAGACAAATATGAAAAGGGTTTTTTTATGCGTCCTTAAGAAAAAAAAAGATCCTTACTGGGAACTTCAGGGAGTGAATGAGTTTGCAAATCTCTGATCATATCCAGTGGAAATTATGGAAAATTTGTCCAAGTCTAAAACAAATATCATGTGTATATTCATAAGGACTCCAATGATTTGGTTAAGAAAACAAATACATAGAGACCATTTTGACACTTCTAGACATCCAAATTAAACAATTATCAAAGAGATCTCCAGGATTTGTCACTGGAGGATATTATATTAATATTTGATTGACCAAACTGGGAGGCCTAGGTGATTCCCCAGAAGGCAGTGCTTCCACTCAGCAGGATCTCACCCATCTTGAGAGTTGGGCAGAGATTAACCTAATGAGGTTCAACAAGGACAAGTGCAGTGTCCTGCACCTGGGGAGGAACAACCCCATGCACCAGTAGGGGCTGAGGATTAACCTGCTGAGGAGCAGCTCTGCAGAGATAGACCTGAGAGTTCTGATTGACAATAAACTAAACAAGAGCCAACAATATGACCTTGTCATGGTTTGACGTGACAGCCTTTTCTGGTAAGAGGGAAGGGGCTGTAAACATGGAGCCTGTAAGAAGTTGTTTGCAACTCTCCCCAGCTCTGAGCCAGACCCACGTCTGGGGCTGAGCCAATTAGATGCCTTCACAATCACTTTTTAAGAAGAAGCCGAAGAGGAGATTTCTTCCTCCATTTTCTTCCTGTTTCTTCCTTCTTCTGTCTCTTCTCCTTCTTCTGGCTGGTGGTGGTGCAAGGAGTAGGAACAGTGAGAGAAACAACCATGCGGACTCCAAGGTCAGTGATGAAAGAGAGGAGGAGGTGTACCAGAGCAGAGACTCCCCTGCATTCTGTGGAGAGAATTGGTGAAGCTGAGATTAATTTTCATGCCTTTAAAGATTCTGCATCATTGGCAGAGACTCATTTTGATAATACTGGGGCAGCGACTCACGTTAATACAGCTGGCCCCAGACCAAAGGCAGCGATTCACTTCACTACAGACCCCGAGACAGGGGCAGTGATTTTCTTTTTTAAAACTATGGCCAGAGCAAGCCGTGCCCCATGGGAGGGACTCTTTAACACTATGGTCGGAGCAGGCTGTGTCCCGAAGGAGGGACCCAATATCAACAGCTGTAACTGTGAGAAGCAACCCACGACAAAGCATCTCATCAAACCTGTGCCCAGCAGAGACCTTGTCCCGAGAGAGGGACCCTGTAACTGCAGAAACTGCAACCATGGTGAAGAATCCATGCCAGAGATATTCACCAAGGACTCTGTCCCAAGAGAGGGACCCCATATCGGCAGAAGCCACAGCTGCTGGGAACAACTCACACCAGAGAAGTTTGTTAAGGACTGTGTTCTGGGGGAGGAACCCTGTGTTGGAGCAGGGGAAGAATGCCAGGAGTCGTCCTCTTCTGAGAAGACAGAAGCGGCAGAGCCCATCTGTGAGAGACTGACCACATCCTCCATTCCCTGCCCCCCTGAGCCGTTGGTGGGGGGAGGAGGTAGAGATATCGGGAGCAGTGAGCTGGGTCCGGGAAGAAAGGAGGGATGGAGGAGGGAGATCTTAAAGTGCTGGTTGTAATTTTCTCATCATCTTACTCCAGTTTTGCTTTTATTCCATTCTGTTTCTTGTGGAATAAACTTTCCTACTTTCCTCTCTAAGTCGAGTACTGGAGTTTGTTTTGCCCGGAATTGTAACTGGCAGTGAGCCCTCCCTGTCCTTGTCTTAATCCACAACAACCTTGCTTATCTTTTTACTCCCATTTCACTGGGGCCTCCGCCATCCTAATGAGGGTGGGAGTGAATGGAGGCACCGAGCGAGAGACTGTCGTGGAGCTGCTGTGCTAGCTGGGCCAAACCATGACAGAACTCATGGCCAAGAATGTCCATGGCATTCTGGGATGCATCAAGAAGAGTGGGGCCATCAGGTCAAGGGAGGTTCTCCTCCTGCTTTGCTCTGCCCTGGTGAGGCCTCATCTGGAGTCCTGTGTCCAGTCTAGGGTCCCCAGCTCGAGAGGGACAGAGAACTGCTGGAGAGAGCCCAGTGCAGGGCCATCAAGATCATGGGACTGGAGTATATTCCTTATGAAGAAAGGCTGTGGGAACTGGGATCATTTAGTCTAGAGAAGATGAGACTGAGGGGGCATCTCATTCATATTTACAAGTATCTAAATGGTGGGTGTCAGGAGGTGGTGGCATCATTTTTTTTTCCGTTGTATCTAGTAACAGGACAAAGGGTAATGAGATGAAACTGGAACACAAAAAGTTCCATTTAAACATAAGAAAAAACTATTTCACTGTGAGGGTGATGGAGCCCTGTTACAGGCTGCCCAGGAGTCTTCTTCCTTGGAGGTCTTCAAGACCTGCCTGAATGTGTTCCTGTGTGATCTGATCTAGGGGGAGCTGCTTCTGTGGGAGGGGTGGACTAGATGATCTCTAAAGGTCCCTTCCAACTCCTACCATTCTATGATTCTATAATTCTATTAGGAACTTCATCAGCGTTGTGAATAGAGAATAACTTCAAGAACTCTTTGGGAAAAAGAAAGTCTAAGCAAACATCAAAGGACAAAAAATGGCAAAAATGTCAGAATCTAAAAAATACTACTTTTGGAGAATTCTTCATTTTCCACCCCTGCCTACCTCTTTCTGCTGTGACATTGGTGGTCTAAGTGCTGATGAAGCCTGGCATGAGCAGAGCACGTCTGCCTCAGGGAGACAGGCAGCTTTTCCTGATTGGGGATGGTTGGAGCAGCCTTGATCTCCCTTCTCAACAGGTGATGTGATTGACACTAGTGGCAATGGTCAGACAGACTGTGGGCTGAGGCTGAAGGCATACAGAAATCCTTTGTGTCGTGGGGGTTTTTTTGTGGATATCTGCTGCCTTCCCCTCCTGGGATCCCAAAACGCAGCCAGCTGGTGGGGGCTGAAGGGGAAGGAACGCAGCTCAAGATATCCCCACACGTGCTCATTCTATAGTCTGCAGTAATATCTGCTAGGCTGCTTCAGTTTGTGTTACTGTCTTTTATTCCAATTACTGTTTCATCAGAACTGTTTTGTTCTTGGTAAGGAGAGGAATGACTCAGATAAATTGGCATTTTCTGATGTGAATCTGTTTAGTTAAAAATATCCTTGTCTACTCTGCCAAACACATATATGCTAGCACCATGCAGTTTAGCAAAATACATAAGCATGGGATTTAAGCTTTTAATTGAGTACATTCTTGTTAGGTAGAGAATGCTTAATTAAAGTCAAGCCTTAATTAGGTTCCTTCCAGATGATTCAAAGAGCCCTCATCATTGCATACTCATTAATCCCAACCCAAATAAGTTGTATGGTGCTTTGAGCCTGTTACTCCTGTTTCTTTGTTCCTAGTTCGGTATGCTTTAAAGGCTATTTTTTTTTCTCCACATTTGCTGTTATGAAAAGAAGAAGAAAACATCTTCATCTATTTTATTTTAGGAATATTAAAGCGTTTGTATTTATACATTTAGGCAGATTAGTGGATATTTGTGGAAGTGTATAAGATCAGGGCAGATGTATTGTGATATTGCTATCATGAAAGAAATCACAACAGATATAAAAGAGGTTTTTTCTAGATGTCAGACTTGTATTTGGATAATACGCACCAAGACTGGGAAACTGTGTAGAGGTATCTTGAATTGCAAGTATAGACATGTCTACGGGCACGATGAAGGAATAACAGTAGTAGTAGAACACAGATTAGAAATCCTTCGACATTCAGCTGTGTAGCAGAAGATAGAGAAAAGGGAATCCGTTTGTTACGCTTCCTCTTCCTGACAGTGATGAACAAGGAACACTAGGAAAGTGGTACTGAGTTAGAAGCTTTGAGAACTGCAAGTCTGGTTACTATGAGATGCTGGGCCTTAAAAATCTCTTTTCTTTGTACACACACTCTGTCAGAAGACATAAAAATAAAGGCTAAGAAATACTCTGACAAGTTGCAATCACCTCTGATGTCATTACTCCATATGAGAAGTTTTAATTAACAATATAATGACAATATGTTTGGTTGATGTCATAGAATCGCACACGGGTATATGACTGGCTAATTTTTTTTTTCAGAAGAGCTTGTAAAATTACAGGATTGCAGAAATTCTAGGAAAGGACTAGGAAACTCTAAGAAACAATTGCATGATTATAAAACTGTAACTCATTAAGAGAGCCTAATTTTAATAAGTTGAAACTGGAAAATGCTCAATATGTTGCCAAAACATAGGCCTGTGATGCTTATAAATTGAAAGTCTGTTAATCAGAAGTCAGTCTTCTAAACACTCCCTTCATATCAACCTCCAATTCTCTGATTGTGTATAAGTACCTATACATAATTGCAACAAGTGTTTATTTCAGTGAAGAAAAAATAAACCTGACTGATTAGTGTGGTGGTATATTCTGTCATAAAATTATCAGATAACACAGTTACTTTCATCTGAGGCTAGACAGTGGGACAGTTAGTTACTATATATAATATTTTCACCTGTATTAACAGTCATGTAACTACTTCTGCCCTTTCTAGCTATATCTGTGCACTGAATGTAACCTAAAATCACTCATATTTAAGACCTTTGAAAGCTATTTAAACTAAGTAAAATAAAATGTAGGCACAATATTTACTTTTTAACTTTAAGAATACATTAAGTATGAGTTTTATTTCTTCAATTTATTAGGTTTATTTGCACTGCTGAGGGAGATTGTGGCTCTTTAGGTTGGAAAAGACTAAGGGACTGATTTCATTAATGTTTACAAATATGTAAAGGCCAGATGTCAGAAGGATGGAGCCAGACTCTGCTCAATGATGTTCAACAATAGGACAATGGGTACAATATGGAACACAAGAGGTTCCAAAGAAATACGAGGAAGAATTTCTTCACTGTAAGAGTGACACAGCACTGGAACAGGCTGTCCAGATGGGTTGTGGAGTCTCCTTCTCTGGAGACATTCAAAACCTGAAGTTCCTGTGTGATCTACTCCAGGTGATCCTGCTCTGTCAGGGGAGTTGGACTAGATGATCTTTCAAGGTCCCTTCCAACCCTTAACATTTTGTGATTCTATGATCTACTTCAGATAACCAAATTCTGAGTTACAAATTCTAACTAATGTTTTGACTTTTACTAAATCTGTTTTGCTGAAACCCAGAAATGAATTTTCTTAAAATTATTCACTCTATACAGATGACCTTTTCTTTTCCTCTTGTCAAAATTTTACCCAGTTGTTTTCCTGTTTTCATCATAATCACTGGTGATTTTCTTCTTCTAAGGATGTATTGATCAATGCATTACCAGTTTCCACTGGTAATCCTGGATTATCCTAAGAACTCCCTTTTTTTTTTTTTTTTTGTCTGCACACTAGTATCATTGTGAAAACACCTCAGAGAGGACTGAGACAGCAACGTATTTTATGCTTTCTTTTTCATCTGAATAATCTAACACTTCATTTTTAATTGTGATTTTTGTGATTCTTTTACCCCACTTTCTATTCTATGTAAAGCAACTGTTCACGCTTAACAAAGAGTGGTTATTCATTTTTACTGAATTAAAGCAATGCTATTAACCACTACAATATTACCTATTGTGATTAATGAGGCTTGAGACAAAGCTTAGCGAAGTCAATAGCAAATTTTCTAGTAAGTACAATGATGTAGAATATATGCTGGATTTGGAGTCAATCTTCATTTTAATTTCAAAGAACAGTATTTAACTAATCTTCAGTATTAATAGTAAGTCACAGAATGATTAACATAGTTATTTGGGAAAATGGATTATTTTTAAGAAAAGTATGTGATTAATGTTTTTGAGCTCCATTCTCTCCAGAACAAGGACATTAAATCTCACTTTGACATCAAAGTATAACATTATTTAGAAAGCCTCTGAAAAAACAACTAAAAATTGTCTATAAAATGTCAAACTGCTTGAACAGTATCTTGGTGAAAACTGGGGTAAATGAAACAAGTTTAATATGAGTAAGAAAAAGTTCTTTACTAATGAAATAATTTACTGTAATGTTGCCATAGGTAAAAGAATTTTCCAGGCTTAGGTTCAAGATCCTATTAAAGTTTCTAATGAATTTGATTTGGTTTGGTTTGGTTTGGTTTCTATGGGGTTTATTTGATTTGGATTTTTTTCCTCATTGTATTTTTCCTCATCTATTGGAAAATAAAAGCTCTCAAGCCTGTTCATCTTGACCTCCATGCCTTAGAAACATTGAAGACCACAGACTCTAGCACTTACTACAAGGCATTAAATAGAGGTAAATGTAGGATGTGATTGTTGTGTTGAAGTTTAAGATTTCATTTTAAGGTTCAAAGCTTGCTTTATTCCTAATTTTTAAACACTTCCATCACAGGGGAACTCCAGCTCCCCAAAAGGAAAGTACTTTTTTAGTTGTAACATTTAACGCAGTTTTATTGATAATAACCTAATGATGTACAAGGAAAGAAGTAGAATAGTGCTAGTGAAAGTTCTGAAATGGAGAGTAATATCAGTAGATTGATGTTAATTTTCTTAATCTAAAAAATATTTTGGAATATGTCAAAGTCTTTAAGTGGTAGAAACAGAAAGACATTATTGTAGTGTCATGTTGAGGTGAGGATTTGTCTGTCTTATGATATAATTCACAGAGTTTAACATCCTGATACACTCGTTGAGCAGCAAAATAAAAGACAAACGTTTACATGTATTTATTTGGAATAGTAATAATAACTGTTAATATAGCCAACTCCTTCAAAAGCATATAAAATAATGTAAGGAAGGGAAATCAAAAGAAGTCAACAGTAAAAAAAAAATTAATAAATATCCTCAATAGGAAAAAAAAATCTACCAGAAGGAACTTTAAACACCTCTTCCTAATGAACAATCCTGTTTGTTATAGTAAAGGAAGAACCTACTTCTGACACAAAAATGTCTCTGTTGTCCTTGTATTTTACATGTGTTCCTCGTTACATACTGTTTTATACTGCACAATTTTATTTTGAAAGTTGGGTATGAAATTTTTTATGACTCATACATATAATTTGATCTTTTTCAGTTAACTTGAAGAAAATTAAATTCTTTATCTACCTGAAAACCTGTTATCAGTTAATACTTGTTCATATTGCCTGAAAATTTCTCAAATACTTTTACAGACAAATCTATATCTTTTATGAGTTCCTGGTTTTCATGACCATTGTTGAGTGTGAGAATATCAGATGCAGTGCTGCAAGTGAACAGTCAGAAAAAAAAAAAAAAGAAAGAAAAAAAAACGAAAAAGCTAGGGAAAAAAAAAAAGCCAAAAGACTGAAAGAGGACTGAGGTACTTCAAGCTGATAGTATATACTGATATTATTTGTTCTCCTGTCTCCTAGATCCCAATATCTAGTACCACAAACAGAGAAAGGTCCCAGTGTTTTAAATAAGTATTTTAAAAAAGAGAATTTCAGGCTTACTTTGGTAGCTGAATGTTCATTCTAAAAAATCAATCATATTTTAATGTGATATTTTAAAAAAAAAGTCATATAAAAATAAATTTCTGTAGAGTTTTCACTCTTTTTATACAGCTAATATCAGGGGCGAGGTGATAAGCTATTATGCTCCTTAGTCAACTATAGCATAAACAAAATAGGTTGTGATCAATATATATTTCAAATTTTCCTACCTCACTTTTACTAATGTAAAGGATTATCGAAAATTCTTCCTTATGATAGATGTATAAGAAAATGTCCTTATTGTATAACGATAGGTAAAAGTGAGCTCATTCTTTAGATCTTCTTATGAAGGTATGTATATGTTTTCAGTGTATACATATCTACATGTCATTGAGATGCAACTAGTCCTCATAAAGTCCATAAATATGGCTTCTACAGTGTCAGTCAATCAAAAAATAAAAATTAACAGCCTAGTTACAGACAGTAATTTTTAGGATTTGGTGTGAATGTATGACTGGAAGAAAATCTGTTATGATATTTTAAAGTGTGCATATGTAAAGTTAGATGTCTCATTTAGCATCTGCATTTAAAGGACAGGAAAAAAATGTTCAGAATAATATGATTTAAAACAATCTCAACATCTGAGCAAGAAGAAAAAAACAACATTGATTAATCTTTTTATATAGTTGGCATAGACTAATTTTTTATATATTTCTATAGAAATAAACTGATACCTTTGTAATTTTCTACCCAGTATTTTATATTGTATAATATTTATATTGCATTTTACAAGGATGAAAACTCTTTTCAATAAACTTACAAGTTTATTAATAAACGCAGCTATAAAACTGATAGTGTTTGAAGGTTATTTTCAAACAAGATTATATAAAACATTTTTTAGCAATGACTAATTTTGATCTTAATTGTTAATGTATGTGTTGTTAAATGGTAACTTAATAACTATTTTCTATTTAAAAAATTTTTAGTGACATTGTTTAAATAGAAACATACATGCAGGGAGACTCTTAGTGCTGTTCTTACTTTATTTTTTTCTTACAGTAATTTTCCTTTGCTTTGCTATGCCTTTTAATTTCTCAAATTATCTTGGAGACATAACAAATAGCAGACATAGGAGAACTTATTACCACCCTCTGTAAAATACTCTACTTAAGCTTCTACCTAATCCTTCAAGGATTAAAAACACTTCCTAAAATAAGTTGTACATATCTTAATTGTTTGAATTCTATCAATAAGTTATGCATTTTGTCATATATTAAATTTTTTGTCACGCAGTAAGAAATTCCTTAAAATGGTATTGCCTGATTACCTCTTTCTGCATGTTTTAACTTCTGTAAGCATTCAGTTGTTATCTCCCTTAATGTGTCAAATCTTTTTATTACGGGAGTTAGTGATATATCTGAAACTGCATTCAGAACTGGGCTTCATAGTGTTCACTGTCATGATTCTTCTTAATATCTGAGAACTGTAGAATGGTTTAGGTTGGAAGGGACCTTTATAGGTCACCCGGTCCAAGTGTCTGCCAGAAATAGGAATATCTTTTACTAGACTAGATTGTTCAAAGTCCCTTCCCACACTTTCAACTATGTGGTATTCAGAACTTTTCAATCTTTCCCAGCATCCCATCACCCGCAGAGTAAATAATTTCTTCCTTTAATTCAAATTTAAATCTACCATCTTTCACTTTAAATCCATTACCCTTTGACCTTTCACTAGTAAAACATTGGTGATGGGATTAATCTCACATGACTTTAAGTCTCTGTCGTCGCCGACGGAAGGAAGACGCTGTCGCTCAATATGAGTGATCAACGAGCTTCGTTTATTAATCGTGCTTACCCAATATTTATACTCTAGTTAATTAACTCATACATAGTGCAAAGCTGAGCTCCTAATTGGTGCATGTACAAAGGATCAGTCCCTCCCGCTTTTCCCATGCCTTTCTTACTGCAAAAACAACCTGTTATTGTATAATTGCAAAAGTCAAAGATAGTGTGGCCTTGCCTCCCCAGCAGCTACACCAGCTGTGTGCTATGATTAACACATTCCTCCTCAGTCAGCTGCAAAACATCTAGGTGCTTTTTCTCATGCAACCATTTTCCCACAAGTCTCCTAGTTTATATAGTTAGAAGATAAACAATCGTAATCTCCATTAACTGGCTATGCTGTCTCTGAAGTCAAATGTGGGCATTTCAGAGGATGATTCATAGTTGCTATCTTAGTCTTTCATACGTAAAGCATTGGTTTTCTGAAGCACATGCATTTTACTATAGAGATAATATTTTTACTGTATATTTTTTACTATAGAGGTAATTCAATAATTTTCTTGTTGGACTTCCATCTATGGTCTGCAATAAATGCTGTTTTGTATCTACTGAACCTTTACAGATTATGTACCTGTGCTGTACATGATGGATGTCTCTGGGCATCTCTCATGACACTAAACTTCTATAATTAGTCACGTATCCTGTCCTGTGTGTCTGCTATGTGTGTGTGTTTTACTGTGAGCTGAACATCTGACAATTACACTATATTGAGTAGGCTCATTTGCTGTACAGTGAGGCCATACCAAATCACATGCTGGTACTTAATGCTTGGTCACCTGTTTGTAGACTTGCATTTCAGCGTCTGGAGTCTCAAAATAAATTGCATCCATACTTTTGGAGGTTAAATTAATTCTAACTAATATATTAATATAATTGTACAGTATACTAAGACAACTCAAATTTAAACAGGTACATTAACCTAAAAAAAAACCCAAAATCAACAAACAAAAAATCTAACAAATGAATATTTTGTCTGTTTTAATGAGATGGGGGAGTAGCTTAAGCCATGGTTTCTTTGTCCTTTGTCTTTTGCGAACTATTAGCTACTTAAATAGATTGACTTGAAGACTAACCTATAGTCTATACTGATCCAAGAGATAACACAAAATGCAGATAAATGTGGTCTCCTTCTTAGTGGGATAAAAGTTCACAAATAAACCCCACAATATCATAAAGCATGACACAGAAGGGAGAGAGCTGAGATTCTCAGACTTTTGTGTTAACCCTTCACACTTTTGAGGAGGGCAAACTAACTAAATGATCGGGCTTGGAAGGGACCTCTAAAGATCCAACTCCCCTGCAAAAGCAGGACCACCTAGATAAATTCACACAGGAATGAGTAATTTTCTTCTTGAAACATTTTAACTGAAGTAGTAAATTGTTTGTAAACATGTTACCTTTGTTATCCTTTTAACTTCAAGCTTTTTGTCTCAAATAAAAAGTGACTAAAAGGCATAATTTTACCTTATACATTGTTTTGCCTCAATATTTGACATGAAATTCATTTATTTTATATTTTAACATATGAGAAAAGAAAAAAAAATCAACTATTGCACATAGAATGAATAAAAGAAGTGTTGTTGGGAAATAATTTAATAAGTCATTGGACAAAAAGTTAAAGTGACCAGTATCTTTGATGACATTATGACTGTGAGAGTACAGATAGAGCTATAAATAAACCAAGCTTTATCCAGTGTATAGTGTCCCTGACAAATGAAAATTGGTTTTAACCTATTGCTCAACCACTTTCAGAATCACTATATTAGCTAATGCTAAAATTTTTACAAAAATTAGTAAAATCTATCTGTTTATCTTAGCTATCCTAACTGCACAAGTCAGAAAAGTTCTATCGCTTGCGTTTTTCCTCCCTCAGTAGCAGGCATTATATATATGAGAGCTGACATAGCACTGTAAATTGAAAAAAAAAAAAAAGGATGTTTTATAAATTAATGCTAGTTATTTAACAATGACAATACACTCTAGATCATCATCCTGTTTCAGCTGTCGTATTTGGGACCTGAAGCTGCAAATTTGGGACCTTTGTGCAGTTAAGATGCTATCAAGCTTTTTCATTGTCTTTTCTTTCTTTCAGTGGTCTGTTTACTAGCACATAACTTTCTTGTAGCTGTTCTAGTATGGCTCTCTTTCCAATTGATGAAGCACATATATTCTGGGAAGCAGACAAATCTTCTTTGAATGTAGATGGATTACCTGAGTGTTGGAGCTGGTAAAGAAGCATTGTAATACTACTTGTAAACAGTTCTGTTCAGTCAGAGGTTTACCAAACCCCAAGACTTAAACCTGTCCAAATCCTGTGAAGTACCAAATTACCCTTAGGATTAGGAGTAACTCCTAGGATAGAATTTTCCCTATTTATTAAGGAAAATAAATACCTTTTTTTCCTTGTTACCCACAACAAGTTGCAGAAGAAAGTAAAAGTAAAAATTGTTGTTGGATATATATGTGTGCATATATATACATATGTCACAGATATTTTTCTTTAACTTCTGAGTAATGCTACATGGTTCTATGTTGTGGTTTTTCCTGTCTATCAGTTTCACACCTCATTTCTTTTTATTGTCAGTGCTTCAGTGTATTTTTCACTTTTTTTGACCATCCCATCTTTTCTAAAGCACATTGTAAAGTACTACGATTTGGAAATAACAAGTACTTAACTAAGAGTTTAAAGTTTTGGAACCCAAATCTCCACTTAAACCTCTTTCCAGTTCAGAAACTAAATACTGTTATGTTTAATTTCCAAACCCTTTTGTAATCATACAGACCCATACACAATTTGAGATTAATAATAACATCTGCAACCAATCAGTAACTGAAAGAAAATTAAACACGAAAGGCAGGAAATAAGCAGACAAAACCTCAACAACCACAAAAAAGAAGACAAAAAGTAACATAAAAAGAAAAGCAGCATTATTATTAGACAGAAAGATGCACTTCTGACACATTTATTAAAATTTGTAAAACAAAAATCTAAGTTTTCATATTTGATAATTACATTTTCCAGAGTTATTATTTATTATTTAAGTTTTACTCACATTTATAAACAAGAAGCATTGATTTCAGGTGTTTACTGTTTTAAATTAGTTTTTTGGTTTATATATTTGAAATCTGATTAAATTTCAGAAGGTTTACAATTTACATTCCAATCATTATACTATCATTATATTATAATTTTTCCCTTTTTTTGGAAAGGAGACAAAATCCCTAAGGTAAATGAATATTTTTATAAATCATGAAATATCACCTGTTCTTTTTATACTTAAAAATAAATGAATAATAATTATTATCATAGATTTTGTAATCTTATGTCCAGTCATATTTAATGAAGTGTTAACATGTCTTTAAATTTTTTTTAATGATTCTTCACTGTATCACTAGAGTGCTAGAACACTGGATCCAAGCAATTTGAAGGGCTGTGTTTCAAAATCACAGGAAAGACAAAGAAACTTCATTAACATATTTTGTTTCATCCTTCAACTAACATGTAACAACCCTACCACTTCGCAGCATCAGGTTATCTGAACTATTTTGCTCAAAACTTCAAAAACAATGTCAGAAGTTGAAATGCAAATTGAAAATAATACTTTGACTTTTTTTTTCCTGGCTGTGGATGGATAGACTTAAAAAAAAATGTTTCATGTTGTTTTCTTTGATGTAAAGCAAACTTCTGATACATATAACAATGTCATATGTATGTGGTCGAACGCTTTCAGAAACATTATTAATTCAAAATTCTTATTCAAATGTAATTGAAGAAAATCCACAAAAACAAGGCAATAATATTAATAGAATAAAAGTGAGTGTTAGTGTAGGCATAAAAATATCTTTTATTTTCCATCATTTGCACCCATATGGTATTAGGCTTCTAGGTTTCAAGACATGATTGTAATGATTGCATTTGCATGTAAGAGAATATGCAAAGGATATTTTTGTTCTATCCACAACATCCATTTTTGGGATCTAAAAAGGACTCTTTTACCATAGTAAGTCAAATTAGAGGATTAGTTATATTAAAATTTGTCAATATGTCTTCCTTTTATGGTATTTAAAATTTTTTCTCTTCATTATTTCATAAATAACTTAATACCTATAGAGTCTTCCATATTGAGATTAGGTCTCTGGAAACCATATCTTGCTGATATTTTTTCACATAGACTCAAACTAACATTTTGCTGCTTGGTTCATCAGGATAAATTCTTATCTACTTCATTTTGAAACATTGACTTCTCCTAGTTATGTTTTCTTAACACTGGGAACTCACCACATAGACACATCATTTTTGAAACATTTAGATTATTTGCCCTCACAATTAAGAAGTAATTTTTCTTAAAATTAAATTTTAAAGATCAAATAAATTAGACAAAATGTATTTGCTCTCTGAAATAAAGTGAACTGTATAGCATAAGAATCCTTTGCTTCACTTAAAAATTTCATTTGAGAGAGGGTCTCACATTACTGCTGCATTTTATATCAGTCATAAGAATATCATCCAATCTCAGAATTAAGAAATCAAGCCTGAAGATGCTGGTAATGATGATTGTTGTTGCTGTTATTATTATTAAATCATCAAAAGCATAGCAAACAAATAGTTTACATGAGGATTTGTGCTCTGGGTTACACTGCTTTTCACAGAATCACAGAATGTTAAGGGTTGTAAGGGACCTCAAAAGATCATGTAGTCCAACTCCCCTGACAGAGCAGGACCACCATTCAGGCAGTTTTTTTAATGTCTCCAGAGAAGGAGACTCCACAAGCCATCTGGGCAGCCTGTTCCAGTGCTGTGTCACTCTCACAGTAAAGAAATTTTTCCTTGTTTTTCTTTGGAATCTCTATGTTCTCGCTTATGTACCTGTTGCTCCTTGTCCTATCATTGGACATTATTAAGAAGAGTCTGACTCTATCTTCCCAACACCACTCTTTATGAATTTGTAAACACTAATGACATCAGTAAACAATTAGATTTTTTTTTGCACTTTTTTGGCTTTTTTTTTTAATCTTTGTTCAACAAATACATCACTCATATGAAAGCTTTATATTTACTTCATTGCTGTCTTATTCTATCAGCATATATTTTTATGAGTGTTGATGTGAACATTGTTTTGAGTATCATTTGATTTATATGCTCTGATTGATTAGCCCTTAAAGTCAAATTATTGCAAATAAAATAAGTCATCACACTGCAAAAAAACACCCTAAGGCAAAACCCCACCATTTTGCAATGCTTCATTTCTATTTCAGACTAGAAATACAATTGTATCTTGCTCCTTGAATTTGTCTTCTCAGAATCTCTCTTTTTCAGAGCCAATGAGACAAATAATAATATCAAATTAGGATTAAATGAGTCAGTATCCATTTAGTAACTGACGCACTTAGCATGAGTCTTTCTGTTTATAATGTAATTCTTTATTGTTGATACATGCAATTATAATGATTATTCATATTTACTTAGTGAAAAAGTACAGTCACGAATTAAAATGTACCTCAGTACCTCGTGTCAGTGTACTGGATACAGGTACCCTGTCAGCAGGTGCTATGAAGAGATGCTGAAGCTGCCCTGTGCTGGACACAGCCAGTTCCAGCTGACTCCAACCAGCTCACCACAGGGCATGGCTCAGTCCCACAGGCACAGTGGTGGTATCTCAGGGAAATCAGATTTTAGAAAGGATAGAATGCTCCATTGAGGAAAAGGAGAAAAAAAAAAAAAACAACCAACCATTTAGAAATAGCCCTGGGAAAACTATGATCAGAGAAGAGCAATGGAAGGAGGGTCACCAGGTGCCAGAACACAGATTTCCCTGGAGCTCAAGGAGAGGCAGGTTGTTACTGTCCAACTCATGAAGGACCACAGTAGAGCAGGTGGACATATCCTGTAAGAAGCTGCAACCCATAACAAGCCCACACAGTAGAAAGCTCTTATATTATTTTCTCCTCCTGTTCAGAGCAGGAGAGGGAGCAGAAGAGTGGATGGGTGGGTGTGTGGCAGACAGACAAGGTCAATCCACCACAGTCGAATTTACAGAGAAATATTGTAAAACAATGAAGTAGTGAAATCATATGAGAAGCAGTTGAGGGAATTGGGGTTGTTTAGACTGGAGAAGAAAAGGCTGAGGAAAGATAAAATCACTTGCTGCAACTAACTGAAAGAAAGTTGTAGGGAGATGGGGATCAGTCTGTTCTTCCAGGTAACAATCATAGGACAAGAGGAAACAGCCTCACATTATGCCAGGGAAGGTTTAGCTCAAACTTTTCCCTGAAAGGGTTATTAGACTCTGATAAAGGCTGCCCAGGGAGGTGATGGAGTCACCATCCCTAGAGATACTTAAAAGCCATGTAGATGAGGTGCTGAGGGATGTGATTTAGTGATAGGCTAGGCACCATTAGGTTAGTCATTGGATTTAATGATCTCAAAAGATCTTTTCCAGTCACAATGATTTTATGATTTTGTCATGTCCCTAATTAAAATAAAATGAAATAAAATAAATTTAAATTAAATTAAATAGAATCACAGAATCTTAAGGTTTGGAAGGGACCTCGAAAGGTCATCTAGTCCAACCCCCAAAAATAACACGCATACAACACTGAAGCCTGATACAGTACATTTTTTTTTTCCAAAACACTTATCATTATTTGCTATGGACTTCACCAACAAGCCCAATTCTATTTTAAATCAATTTGTCAAATTCAGGACTGTTATTCCTTCAATAACAATGTTACAAGAGTTTAACTTGTGTTTTATTGTCCATGTTTAAACTAGATGTGGGCCTCTGCTTTTCTTTGTTCCTTTCTCTGTTTCCGCTGTTGCAGGTCTTTAGAGTTCTACTGGTCATTATCTTTCTAACGTCTCTTTACCTCTCCATATTGTGTGCTACCCTTTCACTAAAATTGTGTGATGCAAAAAAAAAAAAAATGTTATTTTCTCCCTTACTTACAATTAGCATCACAATTTCCTGGATTATATCATCTATCGTCTCTACAAGACCTAGTCTCATTCACAGGAATGTAACCTCTGCTAACAAGACATGTTTGGCATCTACAATCTTAGAGTTACCACAACAGATTATATTTTACACAATGCTTTCCAACAAAACACAATGTAGTTACTCTTTCTCCTATCCATAAATCAAAAATGGATTATATCTTAGATTTAATTACTTTATCTACTCTCTCTGTTAGCAACAGAATACTAAAAAAATTACACCTCATGTCAACTTACCTGCTAGGTTATGAATATTTTGCATGGTTGTAACACATAACTTACATCAGGGTGAAGTGAGCTGTGAAAGCTCAGAAAACAAAATGTCTTCAGAATTCAATCTTACGAAATATTGCTGAAGCTCTGTTTTCAATATCATTGTATTTTTTAGTAAAATATTTAAGAGAATGGCATGTATTTTCTGTATTTGGAAAAGCACAGACTTTCATTAAACATAAGTCCGCTGACCAAGTCTTAAAACAAGTAATTTTAAGAGTTCTGGAACTAGAACATATTCTGGTTGGGACGGATTGAATTTCTCTTTGCAAGTATCCATTTTTTATATAGAACTGTATATGACTGTAGGACCATTGTCAGATGCTTCAAGGAAGATTAAACTTACCTTCCTTTCACATATATATAAACCAAAACCAGCTCTTGCAAATTTTCTTGCTTCTTGCAGGCCAGAAGTCTTGTCTAGTCACGAGTCAAAATACAATTTATGATAAACTGTTTAATCGACAAAATATATGTTCTTGTCATTCTTGATGCAATTAATCAAATTTTATGGAGGCATTAGGAAATGAAGAAAAAAGAGGAAATTGACATCAAAGTAGCATTCTGAAATTTTATCCCTAAAATATATATATGTGTGTGCCTGTTTGTATGTATGCATAACCTGTTTATTCTATGATGTTGTAATTTTATACCTGAACTTCTTTAGCTGGGTTCTTCTAGTAAAAGGAAAGGTGAAGATAATAAGTTTTGAAATAAAAATATGCACAAGATGTGAGAGAACTAGTGATAGATCTCATAGAAGCATACAGTGAACAAAGAATAAAGTATTGTCAAAATTAGTCATGAAAAAATGAAAACTGCTGCAGAGGACTTTTGAAGGCAATAGACAGTGATGAAGTGTTTGTGTTGCTCAAGAAAGGGAGAAAATGCAAATATTGTTCAGAGTGAAAAGTATTTTGAATTTGTTAGTTCTAATCTAAGTGGATGATTCAACTTAGTTCTTCTTTTACACCTACTCAGAACAATTTGAAAGGATAAAAGAACAAGTATTATTTGCTAAATATTATTTGTGTGCTTTGTTTTTTTTTTTCCCTCTTGTTGTGCTTGGCTAACTGTATAGACTAAATCCCCATACTCTAGCTGATGGAGGTTGTAACAGTGCATTGATTTCTGCATTGGAGCTTAATCCTTCATACTTTCTGTGCAGGTTATTAAAACTAGTCATTACTGGAGGAAACAACATACTGTCATCAATCCAAAAATTATTTTCAACATGATTTATGTCATCTTCTTGAAAAGCTCAACAAATAAATTGTTTTGCAGTACAAAAGGTACATTGAAATATAGAATTATGAAGATATCTGATTTTGTGAGAGTGCACTGCACTGCTTTTTTTTCTAATAAAACTAAAATATTTTTAAATCTAAGATTCATTTTCAGACAAATATCTTTTTCTCTGTCCCTAAAGATTACTTTTTTTTTGAAGTAATATTCTCCTATTAGGAATAGTTTGGCTACTCCGTTCACTGGTTTTGAAAAGCTGTTATCCAGAGGAATAAAAAAGGAAAAATAAAAATATTTCTTCTGATTGTCAAGAAATTTACTTCAGCGGAGAGTGCTGAACCAATAGATATGAAGACTAAAGCCCTGATTAACAGAAAACCCATGTTACTACTTCTGTGAGTGACAAACTACAGTTTTCTGAGGCCGCCAGAACTGGTACCTGGGGTTTTTTTATGAGTGAATAATTTGTGAACTGAACAACCTCCTTTTGGAACTTATTCTGTGGTTTCAGGTGATTTTGATGAATTCAAGAATACTGGTTTAGAATCAAAAATTCTTTTGCAGAATTATATGTCATTTTATATGCATTTCACATGATATATGTAGCTATAGATGTGATTTGATATAGTTACATGTGTATATTCTTACGTATGTAATATTTTTATATACGTCTATACATATTACCATCTATTTAATAGACATGCATTCCAGAAGACATTATGTGACTTGTTTCTTTCCAGCTTCAGTAATCAATAGTGTAGGTCACTGAAAAAGTGATTCTCTCCAAAATCACTCTAAATAAACATTTAATCGTGGAAAAAGAAGAATTCCAGCAATAATTTTAAGATGAGATGGCTTGCATGATAGAAGTGCTTGTTTTCCTCAACTGCTTTTAAAGTAGCAACACATTTACGTGCGATCACTGAAGCTGTGCTCTTAAGTTTCTACCGTACTGAGTCAAATACTCTTCTGTCACTTGAAGTATGTGTTCATATACAGGCACTTCTTTTCACTTTAAGTTCAGAGTATGTCACAATTCTTATAATTTCACACATTGTCAGAAAGTACAGTATATTAATAGTGTCAAAATTCAGTCAGGTTTCATTCAAAAATTTTCTTTCAACAGCAATTTCAAATATAACTTTGAAAAATACTACTCATTTAAGCTACTTAATTGTTATATTCACTTAGATCCTTAAACATAAGACATGTTAAATTGTAAGATGGCCTGAAAAACTTGATCCTTATTAAAGGCCACAGAGTACCCTCTGCATGCATGAGAACACAAAATCCTTTGATCTCCTTGTGCAGTGGACCAAGATATCTTTCTTTTTCTTAAATATTGCCCTCTTGGGAGCCCATTCAGGCGGAGATGGTGGGCAGTTTTAAATCTCTAACAACAATTTCTCTGCATTAATACTAAAATGTCCTTTGCATCTTTAACCATATTTCAGATTACAGGTAAGCTACAATTTGTGTGAGATAAATACTTGCTGAAAAACTGAAACGTTTGAGGATTTTTCACCATTTTCCACATTTTTTCTGTGTTCCCTGTTTCAACTACACATTTTCAGTCTAGTAGCTACAGTGCTGTTGTAGGAGTACTTCGTGAAGCATGAGTCTGAGAGCACCTATTAATCAAATAATTTAGTTTCTGGTTTATGAACATGACGATTTAAAATAAGACAAAAATTAGGAAAAAAAAGACCATGTCTAGAAGGAAAAAAAAATAATTTTTCCCTTCAATGCCTTTTCCCACTCTATATTTTATTTGATAAGAAATTGCAAATAAAGTTGCTTAGATTAATGTCTCAAGAATGCTGGCAGTTTCAAAATAAACTATGTTTGTTAATTGTATGAATGATTCTTTTCTAATGTGATTCTATAAGTAGCTCAAAAGCTGTTTATTTGTTTAGCTTTTCATGATTTTTATTTTCCTAGCTTGAATGGAGATCTTAAATATTCATAATTCACTAAACACAAAGAAATATAAAGGCAATATAACAAAGAAAAAACACCATAAAGTTATTTCAGTGTAAAAAAATTATTTGATATAATTGGTTCTTTGTAAGACAAAACTGTAGCAATGAACATAATGACACCAGTTCAAATTAAACACAAAATACAAATTTATTTTAAGACAAAATATGAGAATCTCATGATACAGGCACTTCTTTTCACTATAAGTTCAGAGTATATCACAATTCTTGTAATTTCACATGTTGCCTGAAAGTTCAAGATTTTTAATAATGTTGAAACAGTCAGATTTCATTCTGAAATTCTAAAATACAGAAGAAGGCTTTAAAATTAATATTACCTGGCTTAAATGGATGGATTTTGAAAGCCTTCAGGAAAGGAGATCCACTGTATTGTGCCATATAATAGCTACAGATTCCTATTTTGTTTGTGACACACAAAGGCTACTGTCTGCAATATTTTCCATCTCATGTCTTGTTTGATTTACCTATTCCTTATTAAATTAAAATTTCAGAATGTGGGAAAAAAAAACCCCAAAACTCGAGTCAAGGGGAGCAGACAATGACCAACAAAACTGTGCCAGAAACATACTACATCTGAGCAAAAGTTTTATGGGTATGGTTAATTGTAAACTTATTAATAATGCCATCTTACCACTTACAGCCTTCAAACAAACATTTGACTTCCTGAAGTCAGCTATGTTCCAAATCTTAATTGACTTCCCAAAATGTCAAAATTAATGAATAAGTCATTACTGAAAGTTATAAAGTCTTACATTCAGTACCTTCATGCACACAGAAGGACATATAAAAGGCAAGTTGAAAGTGTATACACATTCTGAAAGAACTTCTGTAAATTATGAAGAGTAATTTAATCTTTTGCCTTGTTCAAATCTGTAGATATTGTCGTGTACACTTCAAGAATAAGAATATTTAGAATATCAGGATTTCCTGGATATTTTGATAGTAGGGTTTGTTGATAATGATTGCCAAATACATTTTAAAGAATGACATGAACAAACTTGAAGAATGTCTTATGTCTTATGTCTTATGTTGTCATGTTATGTTAGTCTGTGGAGTCTCTTATTCATCCTGAGTATCAATGCTATGTTGCATGAATTCATACATATTTTTTAAAATAATTAATTTATTATTAAACTGTAGGACCTGTATCTACTCTGATGAGGATAAAGTGGAAAAATGCATGCTTGACCAACTTTATTAAATTTTCTGTAAATATTCTGAATGAACATGCATTAGAAATGTATCTTATCACTCAAAAACAGTTCTATAAGTCTGATTTTTTAAATTCAGAAAAATATTGTTAAGCCATGCTGTGTAAGATAGATGCAGTCATATAGAAGTAGTAAGAAAACCAATTAATTTTAAGTTCTGAGTTTTATTATCCTTTCCATAGTCTTTTAGAACACAAGAATTTTCTCACTGCTACCCACATGCCAAATCTTTTTAAAGACTGATTAATCTGTGATTTATGGCAGAGGCTGGAATACTTAATTCTCCTTCACTGGATAATCTATGAACTATAATAAATATTATCATTAAAGCTGCCAAGTTCTCATAGCAGTCAAACAGATTTGCAATACATTTTACCTCTCAATCATTATATTTTAGCTCTTTGCATTTAAATAATAATTGATAAAACTATATGATCTGTTGTTTTATGACTAGTCCATACTCATGATGCCATTTGCCACCATTAAGTCAATATATGTACAGTCAAAAAAAGTACAGAAAGGAGTTTGGAAGTTACCATGTATTGTGTCTTGTCTGAGCAGAAAACAATGCTCAGTATCTTTTGAAAATAAAAGCTAAATTTCAAATGCTTTACCTTGAACAGTCTAAGTAACTCTATTTCAAAATATTTTGCTCTATCAGCAGATTTTTTGAGTAAACTATTTGCTGAATCAGAACTTCTGCAGTAATTGAAGTTAGTTTCTTAACTGAAATAAATGTTTTTCAGCTAAGTATTCAGCGCTGGAATTATCAGAGTCTCTGATACAGACTAATTTTAAACTTTGGGTCATTTATGTTTTCTTTTTTCATTTGAAAGGCAAATACTTTGTAGAGAACAGATAAATTATTTGCACAAATTTGCACAGATCTTTTGAGGAAAACCCCACAGGAGAAACATGGCCAATGAAAGAGAAACAGGACATTAAACACCTCCTGCTCTAAGTTGAATCCACCTCCAGCCCAGCCAGGACAATCTGGTGCCTCTGCCATCACTACTTAAGAAGGAGAAACTGCGGTGGAAGAGATGGTGGAAGGAGTGGGACAAAGTGGAGGTAACCACATGTACCCAGAAGTCAGCTAGGGAGGTTACAGACTCATAGAATCATTACAGTTTTGGAATCCTCAGCTAAATAGGGACAGAAAACTTCTGGAGAAAGTCCAGTGCAGAGCCACTGAGATGATCAGGGCACTTGGAGTATCTTCCATATGATGAAATGCTGCGGGAATGGGGGGTGTTTAGCCAAGAAAAGAGGAGACTGTGGGGAGATCTTATTAATATTTACAAATATCTAAATAGCAGATGTCAGGAGGTTGGTGCATCATTTTTTTTTTTCTACTGCATTTAGTGAAAGGACAAGGGGTAACGGAAAGAAGCTGTAATACAAAAAGTTCCATTTAAAGATAAGAAAAAACTATTTTACTGTGAGGGTGAAGGAGCCCTGACACAGGCTGCCCAGGGAGGGTGTGGAGTCTCCTTCCCTGGAGGTTTTCAAAACTTGCCTGGACACATTCTATTTGTGACTTGATCCAGGTGGGTCTGTTTTGGCAGGAGTATTGGACTGCATGATCTCTAAATGTGCCTTCCAACCCTTACCATTCTATGATTCCATAAAAGGATCTTTAACATCATAAGGTCTAACCACTAAAATCAAACCGGCAAGCCCATCACTGCTGGATGGGAGATCCCCATTGCAGCCCACGGTGAGAAAGCAGCTGTTGTCCTGCAACCCATGGAGGGCAATGGTGGGACTGAAAGTCAATAGCAGATCTAGGAGAATCCCATACCGAGGGAAGTAATTGTTCCTGGAGGAGCCAGAGACGATGTGAGGAGACAGTCATGACACAAGCTGACCTGGGATAAAGGCCAGCAACAAAGACCCACACAGAAGCAACCAGTGGCAACCTGCAGCCCTTGAGATGAATCCATGCTTGAAAAGCCCTTGAAGGACTGTTTGAAATGTGAGCCCATGTTGGAGTAGTGAGGACTGTCAAGGAGTTCAGAGAGACTCAGAGAAGATTCTAGGTGCAGCTGGATCCAGACTTGGTCCCAGACTTGTTCAACAGTTTGTGTCTAAAGGATTATATGCACTCAACCAGTGCTTTATATCACTCGGTTATGATTTCAAAGTTTATCATGCTGTTAATCACTTACTGAGAAACTGTTGTGGCAATGATTCTCTCAACCTTGTGGAGTAACTTTGACAGGCATCTCTTCTGGCGTGCAGTCCACTGCCATGCAGAAGACTTCAATCAGCCCTAGGTTGTCCAGTATTTATGGAGTCAGATGATTGACTTACAGTCATACTTACATACTCACAAGATGTCTGGGCCACGGTTCCAGACAGCCCTTGGCTACTGCGTTTCCATTCACCTCACAGAGTCCAGAGTAAGCTGGAAGCAAACCATCACAACATCAACAGGTACTTATGGCTTAAGCAAGAGGCAGAGTGGAGCACACTGTCAAATCTC